>CM075820.1:23466115-23659944 GCA_037975025.1 Excoecaria agallocha
AGCCTACTGGTCTAGTTCAACTAAGAACTTGATCGATCCTATCACTAGAACGGTAGCGTTGTCAAGTTCTATCAGTAAGGTGGCGTTTGGCTTAAGTTCTCCGGTCGACAGACTCATGGCTTTATAAGCGTGGAGGGTAAGTATATTTACCGCACTTCCATCATCCACCAATATCCTTCTCACATCAAAGTTTTTGATTCGTGTCGTGATAATAAGGGCATCTTCATGAGGAAACAATACATATTTTGTATCGTCATTGGATATGGTGACTGGGGCTGGCCGTTCGGATGTTTAGGCGATATAAATACCTTTGCCCTTTCTTTTTCTGGAGAGATCCTCTCTGTAAGATGACCCACCAGTGATCATATTTATAACATTGGTATATGGTCGGCATGAATCTGCATTCTTTGGCTTTCTCCGCTCATCATCGTCGTCATTGTTGGAATCATCTTTCTTATGATCCGATTGTCTTCAAGGGCTGGCCCCTTGGGTCGGACCTACGAACCTTTTGAGATACCCTTTTTGCAGGAGTCGCTCGATTTCTTCTTTCAGCTGGTGACATTCATCGGTTGTATGGCCGATATCCCTGTGGAATTTGTAATACTTATTATGGTTTTTGGTCCTTCTGCTTTTCTCATCCATCTTTCTCGGCCAGTTGACCTTTTGATTATTCTCTTTGATCCACATCAATACTTGCGCAAGATTGGTGTTGAGTGGGGTGAAAGTCCGAGCTTGCTGACCAGTCCCCCGATCGGATCTTGATCGTTTTGTCTCCTTTCTTTTTCCAAAATTTCTTGAAGTAGAGGCTATTTCAGGAATCCTTGCAATTCGTTCGGACGGTGGAGTTCGATTGAACAATCGTCCATCAGAGTGCTATAACCTGTCCATAATGCTGCTCCTTCGGCCTCAGCTGGACCTCAAGGCATCATCCAACTGAATGTGCTGCCTAGCTCTTTCCATTAAGTCAAAAAAGCTGACGGACGGCCTTGTTGTGATTGATTCAAATAATGGCCTATCAATGGTGCCATTGGCCAAGGCGGTGGATGCCATCTTTACACTTACATTCCTCAACTCCGATATTGTAGCCTGAAATCTATCGATGTAGTCTCGCAGACTTTATCGGTCCTCTGATAGAGGTTGCACAAATCACTCACAGACTTTAGCGCTCGTATCTGTACGATGAACCGCGTAATAAATAAATCTTTTAGTTGTCGAAAAGAGGTGATTGAACCCTGCGGGAGCTCGTGAAACCATGCGATGGCATCTCCTCCTAGGGTGGTAGGGAATATTCTGCAGGCAACCCTTTCATCGTAGGTGTATACCTGCACTTTTGTTAGATATTCAGCAAGATGAGTAGCAGGGTCAGTTTTACTTGTGTACCTATCTATTATTACGTCTCACCATCTAGGAGGTAGCTCTGACTCTGTGATTTTCCTGCAAAATGATGAGGCCGTGTTGCCGCAGGTGTTGTCCTCAAACACTCCTTTTTTGGAGCCTGTCAAGCCAAATTGCTTAAGCTTCTACTTGAACCATTTGTCCTCCCTGCTCATGACAGTCGAGGAAAATTCATCTTGTCGTCCTTTGGTGCGGCTGTGATTTGGCGTGCACATGAAAGACAAGTCATCCCCAATGGACGAGGTAGAAGATCTGTTGGGAATGTATGGGGAATTCCTGCTTGAGGAAATCGTGCCCTTCCCCTTATCATACTTGCCTGGGGTTCTGGCCCTCATCTTTCTACTATTATGAGCTCTTGACTCGTTGATGGAAATCCCCTTGTTCCTTCTTTTTTCGAAATCTTCAACCTTGAAATCTGTTTCATGGCTTCTTTCATAAGTTTTGGACATTTTTTCCTTTTTCAAAGTTTGGACTATACTTTTAGTGAATTCACTAAAAATGATGCGTATGTCCCTGATGGTATTAGGGGTATCTTCCGGTTGCCGCATGGCTACATTGCTGAATTTTAGGAAGAGGTTGTCCCTAATAGGGGATTTGGAAGACCCCTCTCTCCTTTCTGAGGGCCTGAATTCGCCCTGATTGTGGTGATTGTACTCTTTCAGAGTTTCATGTTTATCAGATCTTGAACCTGTCATTTTCTCTCAACGAAAGCACTAAATGGTAAAGTAGATTTTGGCTTTACTTGTAAGAAGAAGAGCTGACAGTTGAAGATCCGATCGGATGGAAGGACTTGCAAAATGGAGTGCCCGGTCGGACCCGAGCGTTAGCACTCCGAAGCTTAAGTTAGTTGCTTTTAGAGAAAGAGTACTTAGAGAGAGGGTCTCAGATATTCAATACCTAGAGCCATCATGTTTTAGGCTATTTATAGGAATTTTTTGGAGGGGTACTTGAATATCTTGGAAAGTAATAACCGGTAGTCAGAGTAGGTGAGCGGCGATGTGACAAAAAGTAGGTAGAGGATATGGGCATTGACTTGTATCAGTAGGCTGACTGGACATACTGTCCTATCAGTCCAATCAGACGTTATGCTCTCCTGTGCTGCCTTCCAGCTCACTTTTGACCTTTTTGTTACTGGCCTTGACTCCTGTCAAATATTATTGGACCGTACTGATTAGACTTTTAAAAATATTTTTTTCATAATTATTACACCCCAAAAATTCAATTAATTTTTCAAAAAATATTATTCATAAAATTTTCCTGTCATTTTCAGGTTTGAACATTTTTAATTGTCAAGTTTTCCGGAAAAATTGCGGAGGCCAATTGACAAAATGGCAATGCTCAGGAAATATAGTTGAAACCGTAAAGATAAAGAATCTATGGGCAGAAATATCATCTCTCCTACAAAGAGGCAAATTGATTTTTGGGTCTGTTTTCCGTTAATAACTCCATTAAAATGATTAATTACTTAATTAATTTAAATTAAGTTTGTGTTTATTTACTAAATTCCTACTCGATCTTCCCATCCACCACCGCCCTTGTGAATTGTGATCATTACTCCAAAGAAAACCACTACCTAGTCTCACGGGACATCCCATCAGTAGCCCCCACCCACTCCACAATTTCAATCCTGACCGTCTATCAAAGATAGTTTATATCTCAACTTCATACTAAATCAAATCTATCCCTTTAAATATTAGATCGCACATCCGACGGCGATGAGACCATTGGTAGCATAAAAACATAAATTCGTGAACATAGGAAAAATGTTCTTTTCCAAAATGTGAGCGGCACGTGCCGGCTTGACACTGTAAAGAGAAAAAGGGCCGAATGTAGATCACATTTCCCCTGCAAGACCGGGGCCTCTTTAGATGATATCGAACGGCTTCAATCCATTGTTTATAATCACCGTTGGATTTCAATCGTACGGACCATATTAAATCTCTGCGCTTTTCTTCGCGCAATAGATAAATAAATATAGAAGCCCGGTTCCGAAAAAGGCCTCTGCTTTCTCAGTCCCTATTTCTCCTTCTTTCTTCTCTCTATAAAGGAAGGGACTTTCTTTGAAGTTTCTGTTCTCCTTGTGTGCTAAAGTGCGCGCTCCGCTACTGCTTAACTTGCGCCGCCTGAGCTATGTCGCCGGCGGAAACAGTTACAACTACGATTATAAGAAAAATTCGCGCTATAGGCGGGCCTAGACGGTGCTAGATTGGATCTTCTTGGGACCCACGCTTAGAAATGGACGGCCAAAAAAGCCAAGCGAAGCTTAATAGAAACCAGTCTTCACTTCTCCGGTCATGCCCCACCGTCCGGTCATCCATCCACAGCCTCACCTCCGTCGCCGAGGAGGACCTTGTTAAACCCGAGCAAAAGCAGCAAGAATTAGAAGAGAGAAGAAAGCCGCTCCGGTCCGGCTCAACTCCGAGGAGGATCGGTTCGGCCCGGTTCACCCCTGTTCTCACTATGGTTTCGCTTACGTTTTTTACTCTCTTCTCTCTTTCTTTCTTTTTCTTCTTCTATTTGAGAAGAGAGGAAGTACCCACATCCGAGAATCTCTTGTTAGCTTTAATTTTCATTGCTATAACCCTTTTCTTTGCAAGCAAGAACAAGAGCTTAATTATCCAAAATTTGACAATAATCAAGCAATTATGGGAAGAAAACACAAAAAGATTCTGTCTTTGCTCCTCAAGAACCAAATCAAAACCGGTTCAGTGGTTTATTGGCGACCCAAATGTTGATAACAACAGCAAAATCCGCAAGGAGAAGAAGATAATCAGAGAAGGAGTAGAGTTTTACAGCAATGGGGATTACTATGAAGGGGAATTTCACAAAGGAAAATGCAATGGGAGTGGAGTTTATAATTACTTTGTCAATGGGAGATATGAGGGTGATTGGATTGATGGGAGATATGATGGGTATGGAATAGAGAGCTGGGCCAGAGGGAGTAAATATAGGGGGCAATATAGACAAGGGCTAAGGCATGGTTATGGGGTTTACAAGTTTTATACAGGGGATTCTTATGCTGGTGAGTGGTGTAATGGGCAGAGCCATGGCGTTGGAGTTCAGACTTGCTCTGATGGGAGCTGTTATATTGGTGAATTTAAGTGTGGTGTCAAGCATGGCCTTGGTGTTTACCATTTCAGGTTAGTTTTTTCCCTTTAATTTCTTTTCTTTGATTTGATTTACTGTTTTTCTCCTTTTTGATGTTTTACTCTGGATCATGGTTAATTTGTGTCCAGCAGTTGAATTTTGTTTTCCTCTGATTTTTATTGGTTTCTTGTTCTCAGCAGAAATTCAGTAAAAATAAAAATGAAAACTTTTTTCTTTTCTTTAATTTCATTTCCTGTTTGTAGTTTGTACGCTCACAAATTTCAGAAATCTGTCAGATATGCAGTTATTGCTTGTTTGAATGTTGGAAGACTTTTAGCTATTTTCAGGTGATTTCTTGATCAAACTGAGTTCCTCTTTTTGGTTTTCTTTCCTTTTCTAGTTGTGTTTTGACATTTAGGTTTTTTAACTCTATTATGGTTTGTTCTTGATAGTATGATCATAAATTATTATAGGGTTTTTTCGAAAAAAAAAATTATTATAGGGTATTGTTTTCTTTATTTTTTTTCCTCATTTATCTGTTAAGACTGATAAATCAGTAGCAAATGGCATACAGATCATTTTCATGTTATATATTTGTCCTTTGGTAGTTTTGTTGAAAATGATTTCTGAGTGCTAAATTTCTTCAGCAATTAATTGTAAAGTTGGTGTGGACTTTGAAAAGTACTATTCAATCAGCTGATATCCGATTCCCAATTGAAATTTGAAACTAATAGTTACTCCTTTTACCCTTTTGGTATAGTAGGCAACTGAATGATGGGAAATATATTGCATTACAGGAATGGGGATAGATATGCAGGTGAATATTTTGGAGACAAAATCCATGGCTTCGGTGTTTATCACTTCGCGAATGGCCACTGCTACGAAGGTTCATGGCATGAAGGCCGGAAGCAAGGTTATGGCCTGTATACTTTCAGAAACAGTGACGCAAAAGCCGGAGAATGGGACGGTGGCATCCTCAAGAATCCTCTGCCTCCGCCATCTGATGCAACCCTAAGAGCTGTCCAGGTATTTGGTTTGCGCTCTCAAGTTCCCTTGTAATTACATATTGCAAAACACTGCCCGGTTCTTACTCCTAGATTGTTTTCTGTTTGTGAACCACAGTGTGCTAGAAAAGCAGCAGAAAGCGCAATTCACCTTCGCCGGGTGGATGAACAAGTGAGCAGAGCAGTTCAGGCTGCAAATAGAGCCGCCACAGCAGCCAGAGTTGCCGCTGTAAAAGCTGTTCAAAACCGGATGGATGGAAAATTTTGTGATACAAATGTTTAGAAGTTTTTAGTTTTGGCCGAGAAAGTGTAAATTTTTTCACTAATATTTTTTTTTCTTCTTTTTTAATGGGTATTGGAAAGATGTCGCCCTGACAAGCAAAAGCTTGTTAGAGGTTGAGAAAGTTTGTTGAGGCGTTTTCATTGATCACTCACACTGGAAGTTGTAAATAGAATCATGTATATCAATGGAAGATGGAATTTTACTTCTTTGAAACATACTTTAGGTCTGTGTAGGGCTTCTATTATAAGATGTAGGCTTTGTATTTTAGCAGCATCCGTCGCCATCAGCCATTTACTGAACCCGTACTCTGCTTCCTTTTAACAACTTGGGAGCCATAAACTTGGAAAAGCAAGCAAACATGAATAACAATCTAGTTCATATTAACTTGTGACAAAAATATCACGTGACTAGCTCATTAACAAGGTGACAGGAGACAATGGAAAGATGCAATTGAGATGGGTAAAGATATAGGCGTTATTTTGATGTCCATTAATTGGTAGGCTAAAATACGTGATAATATAAATATAACTATGGTGAAATCACTTAATTTATAATTTAATTAAGTTTTTATTATGCTAAAATCACTAACTCAATTTTAGTAATATGGTTTTAGTGATCTAAATTCTAAAAAATCGACAAATTCGATCATAGGTATATGAGCACGAGTGAAATTAAAATTAACATGTCAAAATCAGAAGATGCCAACATGAGAATAAGTGGGAGATTTAGGCACTATGCCAAAATATGTGCCCTAAACTTTACCCAATGTATAGAGCTATCAATGAAAGTAGCATTGAAATTGAAATGTTCGAAGGAGGCCGATAGACTTTGTCTGAAACAATGTATGACAAAAGAAAATGATGAGGAGTTATAAGATTGGACTATAACTATCAACTAAGGCTAAAGGGATTGATGCTGATAATATGACTAATTAGTTAAACTAATATTCGAAGCCATGTGACTCCCTCTTCCATCGAAGTTTTTCATACATTTATTATTCTTTATATGCAAAGCACATGATATGGAGTGAGTGGGGAGTAGGGTTACTTGTTTTGGATAAAATAACTGTATCTTTTCATGCATGCTGGATCCATATTCTCTGTTTTATCTTTTTTCTCTCTCTCTCTCTTGCCTTTGTTTGAATTTGAAATTTAGATATATAAATATAGGTCCTAATTTTAGTTTATTTCCCTTTTCACTTTTTCTTACACTATCTTAGATTCAAATCATTTTCAGTTTACACATGTAATTCAGAAGAGAAGTCTACACCTTTTTATTGCATAATAAAGTCTTACCCTAGAAACCATTTTCAGTTTTTTTTTTCCTAATAGACACTTATATTTAAGTTATTATATTTAAAAGTCTGTGCTTATTATTTTCTAATAATATTTAAGAAATACTCATCTGCATCAGTATATAGTTATTTAAAGCTCAAATTCTAAATAAAACACTTAAAAAGTTTAAGGGTTTATAATGAATTTATAATTAAAGTTCAGATGCTAAACAAGACACTTAAAATTGTATTTAGGCTGCGATTATTGCAATGTCTTGTAGCATGTCCCTCCCATATCTTTTAATAAAATTGTATTTAGGCTGCGATTATTGCAAAAGTCATGTGATTTTTAATTATTTCTTGTTCATAGTTCGTTGCCTTTATAGGGTTCAATGTCTGATGAAGCTGCGATTTAATATGTTTGTTGCTTCATTAATCCATGTGATTCTTTGATCTGGTCAAATTTCTCTTTTTCACCATTAATTGTTTGTTAAAACCAAAGCTGCTTTGGTGTGAGTTCTACGAAAATAAATAACTAATTACTGCATACACACTTCAGTAATAAATATTTTAAATTAATAGCCCCTGCATTGTTTTTTTATATGTTATTTTTATTATTTTTATTAAAATTAATAAATAATTTTAAATTTAGTACTATTAAATTACGTAATTAAAATTAAATTATTAAATTTAATTTATTTTAATTTTATTTAAAAAAATAAATTAAAAATAAATAAATTAAATTATATTAAAAATATAAAAGTGACAAATAAATTAATTAAATTTAGATTTTACTTAAAAATAATATCTAAAATAGAACGGAAAAAGTACTCTGGTGCTCCACTTTCTTCAACTATCTAATTTTTTATTTAATATTTTATAAATAAACTGATGTTTATATGGAAACAAACATTAATTTGGTCCAAGGTTTTTAACATAATTAAGAATTTCATCAAAATCTTACACATCGTGCACGAGTTTTCAAAGAATTTAATGCTATACGTGCTTTGGGGGTAATGAAAGATGCTTCTAAGTTCTAAGCATGAGAAATTGGAAAATTTGCATGAATTTATTGTAATTCTCACTTGAATTTGAAATTATAATAAGTATTTTATTGAATATAAAAAAAATTATTTTAAAGAGGGCATGAGGCATGTCTGGGATTTTGTATTCGTTGTTCATTATGTCTTTGCCTTATCTCAATGTCTTTGTCCCATTTTGTAATATTGTAATCGTTTTTTATGTACTTCACGTATCTTGTTAATAATTTTCTCATTATTCTTTCAATTAATTATTTCAGAATTATCCTAATAATTATTATTTTTATTATTAAAAACGGGATTGTAATAATATATCTACGGGAAGAGATAGAGAAGAAAGCAATTGCTTGAAAATTAGAACTGCATGCTGGCTGGATGTATAACACTTACTCTTATTCTATTCATGTGATTTACAGATTTTTAGTACTTGAATTATATTATTTATTTCGACCTATTCGGATTAAAAAATAAATAATATTTTAATAATTAAAATTGGATTCGAAAATTTAAATTAAAAGGCAAAAAAAAAAAAAAGGAGCAGAAAGACATAAACAGGCCTTCCCCTATTGTCTCCAGAATGATTTGGGGCATTTGACAAACTATAATTGCCATGCTTCTGATATTATAAAATTTAAGATTTAAAAAAAAAAAGAAAGAGAAAAAGCAATAGTCCATCTCTTATCATTACTAAATTTATTTATCAGAATCATCATTCATCTTTTCTTTTGCTTGCAATTGAATCCAAACCCTAAAAAAAACTTTCATAATAATGAAAAAGCCAACTTGGTAGTGGCCCCCATAATCCCAGACTTCAGTTTTATTTTAATCTATATTCCTATGAATTTCATTTTTATCTATTGATGTTGTAAAGTGCCAAAAAAAAAGTTTTGATTCAATTTGCTTTATCCATAACTAGAAAGAAAAAGAATAATAATAAAAGAGAAAAGGATAAAAGAGTGGTGGCTTTGCATAATTCTTTTTAAGGCACTTAATTAATTAAATAGTCATATTAATGACTATGTAGAGCAATTATTGTCCTAACTCTGCCTTCCAAAATTCTTTAAAAGGAAACTAATTTGGAGAAAATTTAAGTGCTTGGTGAATAATGAATTTTGCTGATAATTTAATTGGAAATTAATAAAAAAGAGTTTACAATTTTGATGTGTGATTTCATTTTGTTACTGCCCATTCAATTGGCCATGAAAGTCTCCTCATGCTTACCATATAAAAATGAAATCAATTACTTAGACTAAGACAACAAAATGTGCAAAATCTATTCAACAGTTGCCTTCAAATACAAGGTCTCTGACCTCATGAAGTTGAATTTTTCAAGCGGCTTCTGATATTTTACAACGCAATGCCCCCTATTTTGACTTTCAGCAATAAAGGTTTTTTTTTCCTTAATGCTGTTGAGAATTTAATTTTGTCACATCACAAAGGGAAATATTTCTAGAAATTTATCCCAAGTAAAGTAAGGGTTACATTTAGCTTTGCTTATGCCTTTTTTTTTAAGATATTACAATTAATCCAATAAAAGAAAATATTTAGATGAGGTGATAATCTCATTTTCTCCCTTTGAAATATTCGATATAGAGCAATTCTTTTTGAAATATTATTTGATTGATTTTATCAATAAACTTTTGAAAATAGAGAAATATTGCTATTATATTTGTTACAATAGATAATTTTTGTCTATAAAATATACCTAGCTTTCCTTCAATTCCCTTCTCTGTGTTCTTTTATTATTATTTGTTCTTTTGAAAAAAAAAAAAAAGTTAAGAGCAGAGCTTGGTAGGGGATGGTTAAGTGATGAGCTAATGGAGTTTCTTTATTGACTTTTAAAAGAATACGGTCCACTAAATTAATGTGAAGTTGGTTAATAGAGTCGCATTTGACCTTCTTAGTTGATCTAATCTCTCTAAACACATAAACAAAAGATTTAGTATTTAAATTCAAAACATATCTTCCTTCGAGCTTTATCTATGGAACATCAAATCTCCTCCCTCCTTTGCAATTTCAAAATTGCTTTCTTTCCACGTATTTGCATAATAAACACGGATTAAACTTTTTTCTTATTTAATTGCATATAAAAAAATGAATTTCCAGTCATGGACATCAACATCCAATCGCTATTATATGACTACTGATATTGAACGTAGGTATATAATTAAAAATAATGAAAGATTATTGGCCAAGGCGTAGCAAATTTTGACTATTTCGTAGTTTATATTCAAAACATTTGGCTTTTTATTATTAGGATTCAACAACATTTTTAATCAGATTCACCCTTCGTAGTTTATATTATATGATATAGGTCTCAATTATTCAAGGTCGGTTTTCTATTTATTTGATCGGAAAAATGAATGGTACGTAGCGGTACTTGGTTGAATACTTTCTTAGTTTCGTTTCAACATTAGGTAACATGTCAGTAATCAAAAGGATTTGGTTTTACATTTTCTCCTCTCACTCCAATATTTTACTGAATTTCTATTTCAACGTTATAGTTATTAGAGAGTTTTTTTTTTGTAATTAATATATGTTACTTGTCAATAATATATCATTATAAAACTTTACATAATATTGGCGATTTAATTCATTTAGTGCAGCTTGTCTAAGCATTATATAAACTCTCTCCTAACCTATAGGATAAACTATAAAATATTTTATTTTTCTAAATGTTTATTAAAATTTCTGATTATTTGATCGTTTGAGTAGCATTTTTTTGTTTTTCAGATGTGCTAAATTGGGGAATTATCATTTTTTTTTCCAATTCAATGAACTTTAAATCTTTAATGCACAGAATATACTTTTCATAGAGTTCCGAGTTGAAATTTGTAAGCTCAAATAATTTGAGTGCTCTCTTTAAATTTGAAAATATGTATTTTCCATTTAATTTCAAAATGAAATAACAACGGTTTAAGAAAAGTTGTACCATTTACACAGAAATTAAACCATTTCACTATTAATCAAATGGAAGGATCCATTTGTAGATATAATTAAGGGAAAATTAAGCTCCAATATAATAGAATAGAATATATGCATGTGATGATTGGTTTAATTGAAAAGGTTTTGTTAATTAAATTAAATGTGGATGCATATGCTCAATTTACATAATTAAGTCTATAAAACAAAACGACACACAGATACGTAAATCAATTCTCTACAATACATGAATATTTGAATATTTAATGCAACACAAATTTTTAAATCAAAAACAAAAATCAGTAACATGTGAGAAGTAAATTATCTGTCAGCTATGTACTCAATAGCTCAGCTTCTGCATATTTCGGAATGCTCATTAGGCTTTCGTCGATAACAGGTGATGATGACCATGAATTTAACAATGAATTTGTAATGACGCCAAAACTTTTTCAAACTAACTAAATTTTAACCTTAATTTTTTTTTGTTATATTTTTTATCCTTAAATTATACAAAATAAAACAGTTTTACCCCTTATTTTGTACGATAATTAATTCCATAATGTCATGTATTATTCATTTTAAACAATAAAATATATAAATTTTAATACTTTTAAGGTAAAAATTACATATTTTAAAAAATATAAAAACAGTCTCTCAATTTCAAATAGTTTAAAGGTGAAAATTAATTAAAAGAATTTAAAACCAAAATCACCTTACTTGAAATAGTTGAGAGAGAGGAAAAAAAACAAAACCCCATCCCATGAATTTCTTACTGACTATGTACTTTATTAAGATGAATTAATTATTTAATTAATGAATGAGTTAGTTTGAATGGGAATGAGACATTGTATAATTGCCTAGGAGGGACCTCCCTCCATCATCAGTACTAATTGGTACTAATTAAGTGACATAAATAATTCTTCGCCTGCTTATGATATTATTACTTTTCCTATTTCAGGTATATTTTTTTATTTTTCTGTTAAAAGCACAAATATTTTGGTGATTTTTTTTTTATGGATAATGTGTAGGAATGAGCAAATTTTGGTTAAAAATAAAAAATCAAATCAAATCGATCAATTTTTTAGATTTGGTTCGATTTTTTTGTTTTTCGATTCGATTTCGATTTATATTTTAAAAAATATTCTGTTATTTTAGTTTGGTTCGATTTTTGAAGATAAAAATCGCGTGAAAACCGAACTGATCAAACTTTACTCTAAACTACGTCGTTTGGATGTTTTGCATTTAAATCCTGTAAAGTAGTGTGCGTGATTCAGAGCCTTTCAACTTTCATTTTTCATTTTTGCCCTAACCCATTTTCTCTGCACGTTACCGCTGTCCGTCGCTATCTCGCCCCCCACCCTCCGATCGTCAAAGCAGCTGCCAACAATTCGCTCTGGTGCGTGATTGCGCTTCTTCTGCTTGATTGGCTTGCAACCTGAATGTGTACTTAGCGAGTGAAAAATGACATCTAGCGAGATGCTAGTTATATCTGATGGCTACCAAGTGAACACATCTGCGTAGGTCATCAGTACAGATAATAAAGATTTTATTTCCAAACTAGGCTTTTCCGAGGCTATCTTTACTGTCTTCCCAGGCAATAACTCTATTTCCTGTAACAGATCAACTGTTTTGGCTTTTTGAGCAGTGTCAGTTGGGACATCCATTGTATACACTGGGAGGGCTTATTTTGCCTCTTTTAACATAGTAACATAGGTCTTCCTTATTACGTTCTAGTTCCCTTAAAGTACGGCTATCCCTTCTGGTACCGGTATTTTCATAATCAGCTTCTGTATTGAAATGTAAGCATTTACTGCGACAAAAAATTACATTATAAGATAGGGATATATTTACTATAATAAAACATGACATACATAAACTGACTATTGAGTTTTCTCCTAGCTGCAAGCTTAAGTTGACCCAACCTTCGACCTTAACGAGCTATTCGAAAATACTGATCAATGGGACCGTAACTTCTTCCATCAGGCTTGGCATTCCCAATGCTTTGTAGGCTTGTAGGGTGATAAGGTTTACGGCACTACCCGTGTCTACTAGGATCCTTTACACCAAAAAGTCTTCAATTATTGCTTTGAAAACTAATGCGTCATTGTGCAGCTGCCAAACATGCCACCTATCTTTACCCAAAAATTAGATAATTTCTGTTGGGGTAGGCAGGCTAGATCTAAGTGAAAAGACTTCCTTTGCCTTCCTCTTTTTTGAGTAGCCGAATATGTTGTAATGTTTTCCTCTTGCAATCACGCGAATTACTCCTGCTGGAATTTTCTTGCTGCTACTGCCTTCTCCTCTGCCGAACTGCCTTGTGGTAGATCGCCTCTCCTCAATTTTACTTCCTTTAATGAACTGCTTGAATCTTCCCTTGTTAATTTGATATTCAATCTCCCGCTTGAGGTGTCTATAGTTATTAGTATCGTGGCCTTTATCTTAATGGAAAGCGTAGTATAGAGCTTGGTCTCTACTCGAGCCCTCCTTTATGAGCTTCAGCCAATGTACCTCTAGATTTTTCTTCATCCATGATAGAATATGCACCGAGGAGGCATTTAACTCGATAAACTGCTCGTCCTTTCAATTATTTGAATATGGCTTTGAAACCACATATGACCTATTTGCCCTCTCATAGCTCGGGAATCACTCCTTCGCTAGCTTCCCCCTCTTCCGTCTTGCTCCTTGGGAATTTTCATTGTCTTTCTTTTGCTCGCTATACTTTAGTCGCCTAACTTCATCCATTTGAATGTATTTGTGAGCTCTGTTCATGAGCTCGATGAAACCGTAAGGGCATTTCTTGCTTAAAGAATTGTTGAAGTATTGAGACTTTGTGTTTCGGCCGAAAGCATTGATTGCAACCTCCAAATTCAAATTATAGATGTCCATTGTGACCATATTAAATCTATCCATAAAATTGCTTAAGGGTTCGCTCCTTTCCTGGACTACTTGATGCAGGTCTGCTGAAACCCTAGTTGGTCGAATGACAGCTATAAAATTTGCCTCAAACATCTCTGTGAACTGCTTGAAGCTATTTATTGAGTGCTCGGGCAAGTTTTCAAACTAGACTTGAGCCGACTTCATTAAAGTTTGCAAAAAAATTTTGTAAAGGGCGATATCTTCAATAGTATAAATTAACATGGAATGGCAAAATCGGTCCACATGTGCTCGAGGATCTATGCTTCTACTGTATCTAGGTAAGTTGGGTAGCTTTATGTTCGAAAAGGGGGTAAAAAGTATTACTTTGGAAAGGAGAGATCGAAAATCACCCCGGTAGTGTACCACACTGTGACTTTGCTTTTGCTGCATTCTTTCTTCATTGAGCCTGTTAAGCTCATCCCTAGTTAAAGTTATCTTTGACCTCTTGTCCTCTCTATAGAGTGTGGAGTTCGGCTTTTCATGAGTTAGGATGGCATTGGTCCCAGTGGTTTGTGGCGTTGATTGGGGCGCCAGCTGGGCTGCTAGGTGTGAAAGAGGTGCGAGGAGAGCTTGAGCAAGCTGGGAAGTAAGATCGGGTATAGGGGTCCTAGGCATTTCAGCATGTGGTCCCGTGATGAGGAGGTTGGTGGAAGCACCTTGGGGAGTGGGCTCTAAGGGCTAAAAGATTGGTAAGTGGGGGCCTAGAGTTGTGTTACTTTGGTCATTCGCTGCCTGGGTGTTTTTGTCGTCGAATTCATGGCTTTATGGGGATGAAGTTTCACACTTATCGCACCAAATGGTAACAGCTCGACAATTATTGGACTGCTTTTGGATTGTCTATCCAGACTAATGCTCCAAAGTTTTCTGTAAATAAGAATATACCGGTAGGGTCCGACAAGGGGTCTTTCCCATGATCAAGTCAGTAAGTGGCAAAATGATAAATTTAGAATGAAAAATGGCTAAAAAATAGAACCCATACCTGGTGGTCATGACTATTTATAAAGATAAGTGTCCTATTCCCATTGAAAATCTGGGTGGTCATTGGAGTCTTACCAAAAAAGGACTCCTGCCAAGATAGAAAGTTTTCCCAGAGTAAGAAATCAACCCACAATCCATATCCTAACTAGACTGTTGAAAACTGTGTCATTAAGCCAACATAAACAAGTGATCTGTATAACTGAGATCTAGGCTATGGGCCTGGATCCAAGGCCCAGTTCGGTTATCATATACAAATATTATTTTTAATTAATATTTTAAAAATCTTATTATAATTATAATTAAAATATATAACTTATCAAATAAATAAATTATTTCAGTAATATATATCTATTGTTTCTTTACATATCTTGATTAACATTTGAAACCAGCTTTAAGATGAGATGAACCAACTTTAAAACAAAATTTAAGTTTGATGGGGAGGATGAAATGGAATGAATAAAATGTTGAAAATGGTTGAAGAAGTGAAGTGAGCTTGGGGAGTAAAATCGAGAAGCTTTTATATTAGATGATACTGTTTACGCGTGAAAAAGCCATGACCGAAGGCTGCAAGGTCATCGGAGATAAGTCTGACCCTGCAGTTGCTGTCTATGAGATCAGACTCTAATTCCCCAAGTGGCAGCTACGGGATCAGGCTGATCCTGATGCCCTCAGTAGACCCACCCACAACACAACAAATTTTCTCAATATACATGCGTTCATATGATCTCGTAGTCAATTGCTACAGGATTGACCCCGACCACCCCAAACCAACAAATAAAATCAAAAGCATCCAATGTTTATAAATATTTATTCAAACTACATTACCAATATAAAAGTCTCAATATTTTTGGGCTCAATGTGCTGGAGGCCCACAAAAGAAAAAGAAAGAAAAAAAGAACTGAAATTCTAAAAGAACACAAAAAATCTTATGCTTCAATGAGATGGTAACGGTATGTTGGTCGTTGTTATTATTATTATTATTATTATTATTATTATTATTATTATTATTATTATTATTATTATTATTAAAACTTACTTCTATATTATAAAATAAAAAGAAAAAATATATTCTTAGGCTATCGAGTATCAACTATGAGACTGAACTACTCTTACATTGAATATATAATTGTTTGAATTAAACTATTCAGACATCAAATTTTATCAAAATTTATAGGTTCCCAAGCATATACAAGAATAAGCAAATTTTATATATCAGTCAATAATATATAGTCATTTATAAAATTAACTAAAAAAAGAGTAGAGTAACACTTAATATATATGTGTGTGCTAATTTACTATTAGCTTGCTACATACAATATCTCGATTGATCTAAGCAAGAATTTTCTAAATTTAATTTATATTTTGCAAACTGTGGCCAATTTTTTTTTAGAAGAATTCATTTCTTTTTTGACTTATGATCTCTTGATATTTAATCTAATTTTTTTAAATGTGCGAAATTACCTAATTTATAATTAAAGATGGTTCTCCGTGTACCAACAAAAATTAAACTTAAGATATTGTTTAAAATAATTTGAACATTTTACGGCTCTCACTATTCTCACCAACTTTGGAATTCACTTCTTTGATACAGCACTGAGAAGAAATGACATTGGTTGAATTTTGTCAACTGATATTTGAGCTAGGAAATATATATATATATATATATATATATATATATATATATATATATATATATATATATATATATATATATATATATATATATATATATATATATATATATATTCAGAAATAGTTAGAATTAGGTTCAATTTAGGGTATGGTTGCCCCTAATGGAAAACAATAATTGACCACAATTAATGCTCAATTATTAAACATTAACGCAATTATAGGTACGTCTTAACAGGAAAAACTGCGTTATCACATGAAGTTGGGATATAGAGAATTAATTAGATCATTGGAGGCAATAATTCTCTAATAATCAAACCCTAATTAATTAGCGTCAAACATTATTTTCATCTGAATGATAAATTATTTACTAATCATGGCTGTCTGGGCATAAGATAATAAGATCGTATACACAATTCAAGGTAAAAATTAGAGGAGCAGGAAAGCATGATCTGGTCACCTAACACTTCCATAAAAAATATTTCTTTAATTAGGATGGAAATAAATAAATACTATTCCTTGGAATCATAAAATACAAATTAACAACCACATGAAAGTTTGTATATATGTTTCTAACATCGGAAATTATTTTGGAATTATTTCTTTTATTGACTCTATATGTTTGGTATTCTGTTCATAAAAATAGGATAGATTTAATTTGTCCTAACGTATTTGAACTAAATTTCTTTTTAATTTTATGATACCGATTTATTTTAAGGCAGTAACATATTAAATTCGAGTTTCAATCAGATCATTTATATTAAATTTAAACAATTCTTAACTTGAAATGAAATTAGTATTTTTTAGAGAGAAATAAAAACTATTAAATATTGATAAACTGAAGAATTATTAATATTTCTAAGAATTCTAAAAATTATTTTATGTCGACAAATAAATTTTATAATTTAAAAAATAATTGCTAGCACAAATTATAGATAGTTTTTCACGCCTAAAATTTAGCAGGATAGGGCTCAGAATTAAAGGAGAATGAGAATAAGTGAGATTTCATCACACGGTAAAGTAGGCCTGCCTTTCAGGGCCGTTGTTCAGTAGTTTGACCTTTTTATATTGGGCCCATAGATCACAAATACTTTAGGAGTTTCTACACAAATACCACAAAAAAAAAAAAACCATTAATGTCCCTGTACGTTTTCAAGTTACTATAAAAGCCAAATTTTTAACCATCAGAAAGCATTGGTCATGATGAGTCAGGGGTTGAAATTTAAAGTAAAATTAAGGTCAAATAAGCCTCAAAAAGTCAACAATACGAAAACATTAGCGAGTCAATTTTCCTGATAGTAAAGGTGATTTGAGTTTGTGTAAATAATTAAAAATAGTAAATGAACTCCAAATATTACCAGATTTTGCATGCCTACATGAATTTTGTGTAGAATATTTTAGTGATGAGAATGAAATTTTTCGGTGATACCTGCAGTTATCGAATCGGATCGATAAGTTTGAATCGGATCGATAACGGACTCCGATTGAGCCAAAAATTTGCGTGCTAGCTATTTTTGATGTGATAAAAGTGATAAAATTAATTTTGGAGTGATTTTATGGCTGGAAGAGAGAGAAATTTGATTGGGCTTTAAGGGCCTAAATTGGGCCTTTTTAGTTAATTGGGCAAAGCCCATCATTTTGGCCCAATTTTGGGCCCATTAGGGAGGTTTATAAGGGCCAGAATTCTGGAGAAAACTCCAGATATCATTTCAGCTTCTTCCTTTCTTTGGCCGAAACTCCCTTCCATCTCTTCTCTCTCTCTCTCTTGCTTCATAACTACTCAAAATCTCTCCTGAATTTCAACTTAGAAGTTGTAGTTTCATCCCTCTAGATCATTAATATAGCTTCATTTGACTAATTTGGGCAAAGAAAGTGAATAAATCAAGGAAAGAAAAAAAATAGGAAAGTTGGAACTTGAGAATTTTGGTGTTTTAAATTGATTTCTTAGTGGTTTTCCATAGATTTTTGGGTGTAGATTATGATTATGAGTTTGGTTTTTGCATTTGAGAACAATAAAAGGAAGAAAACTAAGCTTGAATGGGCTACCCTATGTAGGTGGTGAAGAAAGAGGGAGTTTTTCAAAGGACAAAGGCAAGGAAAAGGAAGCCTAGACTCCCTAATCCAAGATAAAATTGTAAGTGACTAATTAATCTTTATATTTTCTAAGTTTATGATTTTTTTTAATTATATAATTAGGGTAAAAATAATTAAAGTTGTTAATTGATGCACTAATGTTAGGGTAAATGAAATTGATCATGAAAGAAGATAAAGTGAAGGCTTTAATGTAAGAAATACAATTTTTAGGGAGGTGTATTAGTGTTGGACGAATTTAATTATAAGGGTAAATAGTAAGAAAATTGCATACAAATAATAATTGTTAACTTAAATTAATAGTAGGCTTGATAATTAATGCCTATGAATTTTTAAAGAATATTTAGAAATTAATTGGCAATTTTTAAGATTATTTATAGTATATGTATATAATGGAAGTTGTGATTTATAGTGAATTAAGTGATTATTTTGATGAAAAATGATAATTAATAATAAATAATGCATAAATAAATTTTATTAGCATTTATAGAAATTATTAGAATTTTATTTGAAATTTTAATGTAATATGTGTAATGAAAATAATTGAATTTTTAATGAATAATTGTATAAAAACATTGAAAAAGGTGATTTTATACGAATGTAAATTATAGCCAATGAGAAAGGAATAAAAATGTCAACTAATGAAATTTTTGAAAATTAAAAGAATTAATAAAGTAATTATTTATGTGCCCTTATAATTAGTCTGACAGTAAAAACTAGTTCTGGATATAGTTGGTTAGCCATAGGAACACTCTTTACCGTAGTGCAAGTCATGGCAACTTGCTTAGCTATAGGTAGGATCATTGTAAAGTGATCTGAGAATGGTTTTTTAGGAATCATTTCAACCAATGATCTCCATAGCTTCAGTGTAAAGTGAAAGTGAAAAGTGCAGTGTTCTGAGAATGGTTTTTTGGGAATCATTTCTCTTTTTAGTGGGGCCCGTGGAGTCCATGTTCCATGTATCCGGTCTGAAATTTTCTGTCGGGTCTGTACTAAGGGCATAATGGTAATAAAGTGAAAAGAAATGAAAAGTAAGAAAAAAAGTGAAAAAGGACCATAATGAAAGAAAAAGAAAGTTTAGGGGCAAAATGATAATTTTTCCTAAAAGTGTAAAAAGTTGGTAAATAAAGTGAGAATTGCTTAAATAACAATAAAACAGACAGATAATAGATAAATTATTCAAAAAGTGAACTTTATTGACAACAAGGACTAAAATGTAACTTTTGCATAAAAATGGCAAATTAAGTGTAAAGAAACGTAAATTGATTTATTTATCAGTTTAAAGATCATAATTGAATTTATAATGGCAAAATTAAAATTGTGTGATTAAAATGAATAATCTTATAGAAAATGTTAAGCTAATGTTTAGAATGTGATAATGAATGATTTTATAATTATTTTTACATATATATGTTAATACTTAAGAATAATGATGAAAATGTTAGGAAATGTATCGATTATTAGTCATCACTGACCATGTTGAGTGCTCAACGTGTAGTTTTTACTGCGCGCAGGTCAACAAGAGCAAGAGCAAGAATTCAAATTACAATACTTCTTTTAGGTTGCTTTGGTTGTATAAATTTTGGCATGTATATATGTGTATAACTTTACTTTTGGTTATGTAATGTAAACGAAAGTTATTTTAATAAGTAATATTTGGATTGTGAATAAATGGAATGGAATGGATGGAAATGAATGAATATTGTTGTGATTATTGATTGTTGTGTCTCTGAGAGGCTGTATGATTTGTTTGCTTTTCAGTGGGATAATACTATGTACAGCCATTATATTGCAAAATTTTTATTAAATGCATAGTAAATTGGACAATTATAGATCATCGGCGAAGGATAGTTAATAATTAAGTAAATGTTGATAAGATTTTTAAGTATAGAAGTTAAGCAAAAAAAATTTCGGTCTTCGGTACGCCGGTACAGTGTCAAAAGGGATAAGAGTGTTACACATTGTATATTTTTGTTACAAAAGATCATACACTGTATATTATTTTTCAAAAGACCATACAATATTTTTTTTAATAAATGATATGCTTTATTTTGTTTTCTTAAATAATATTCTATATTGCACATAAATGCAGGTTAAGCTATCAAGTGATGTTCAATTTATTGTTTATCATTAACAAAACACATATGTTGTGAATATTGAAGAAAGAACATGCACATGCAACAAATTCCAGCTAGATGAAATTCCTTGTCCTCATGCATTAGCGGTAATAAGAGACAAGAACTTAAATCCTTATGTGTACTGCTTAACATACTACACCAAACATACAATGATAGCAATATATGAAGAAATTGTTGATCCAATACTAGATAAATCTACATGGAAGATACCTACAAGTGTTCAAACAGAAGTTGTATTGCCTCTTAATGGAAGAGTGAGGTTTGACAGACCAAAAAAGAGAAGAATCAAAGTAATTTGGGAAACTAAAAACTCTGTAAAATGTGGACGAAGTGGAAAATATGGTCACAACAGAAAAACTTGCAAAGATATTCCTTGAAAATAAAAAAAAATGTTCATAATTTTCTTTTCAGGAAACTTCATCGAGTTCTGTACTTTTTCCATTACAAATATACAAAGATATAATGTATTTTCTTTTCGCATAAAACATACAGTGAAAAAACTTTTGACAAAAAAAAAATAAAGTGTATATTTGTTCAACAATAAAAAAAATACATTGAATGATAATTTGAGAATAAAAAAATAAAGTGTATGATCTTTTAAAACAAAAAAATAAACTGTATTATCTTTTGTAAACAAAATATACCGTGTATAATCTTTTATAAAAAAATACATTGTATTATCTTTTCAAAAATAAATAATGTTCTTTTAAAAGTAAAAAAATACAGTATATGATTTTTTCAAAACAAAAAAATACAATTTATGCTCTTTTGTAAAAAAAAATACAATGTATTATTTTTTATAAAAAAAATATACAGTGTATGATCTTTTTAAAAATAAAAAATACAATGTATAATCTTTTAAAAATAAAAAAATATACAGTGTATAATCTTTTATAAAAAAATATACAATGTGTGATCTTTTGAAAATAAAAAAATAATGTATGATCTTTTCAAAACAAAAAAAAATATGCTATATGATTTTTTGTAAAAAAAAATATACAGTGTATGATTTTTTGTAAAAAAATATACAGTGTATGATCTTTTGACAATAAAAAAATACAATGTACGATATTTTCAAAACAAAAAAATATAATGTACGATCTTTTATAAAAAAATATACAGTATATAATCTTTTAAAAATAAAAAATACAGTGTATGATCGTTTCAAAAATAAAAAAATTCATTGTATGTTCTTTTTGAAAGAAAAAAAAATATATTGTATTATCTTTTCAAAAATAAATAAATATAATGCATGTCATTTTGAAAGTAAAAAAATTACAATGTACGATTTTTTCAAAATAAAAAAAAATACAATGTATAATTTTTTGTAATATATATATATGTATATATATATATATATATATATATATATATATGTGCATTTTAGGCAATTATTATTAAATTTGTGAAAGAATAAAAAGAATAATTCCAAACCTTGCCTCTCAATTCAACATAGTAGAATGATCCAAATCCACCTTGTCCAATTTTATTGGAAATGCTGAAGTCATTAGTAGCCTTAGCAAGTTCTTGCTACGAGAACTCCACAGATTTATCCACCGTACTTGCTGAAATCCCAGGAAGAGGAGCAAAACCTGTTGCTTCTTTAATTTTATCTAATCCTCTAACATTAGAAAAACTGGTTCAAATTAATCACCCTTTTTCATACTAATTAAATTGAATAAATTGATCATTGCCAGTCCCATTTTGAAAATAATCTTCATGTGTTTTTGGAAGCAATGACGCCTTCACTTTCATTTTTCCTATAAACTCCAAAATATAAACAAGATACAAAAAGCAAAAATATACAACATATATGTAAATTAACAATATACAGTGTATGTTCTTTTGAAAATTAAAAAAATGCAGTGTATGATTTTTTCAAAAAAATATACTGTATTATCTTTTGCAAAAAATATACAGTTTATGATTTTTTATAAAAAAATATGCATGTATGATCTTTCCAAAAATAAAAAATACAATAAATGATCTTTTGAAAAAAATAAAAATACAATATATGATTTTTTAAAAATAAAAAAATACATTGTATGATCTTTTGTGAAAAAAATATATAATGTAAGATCTTTTATAAAAAATACAATGTATAATATTTTTAGAAATAAAAAATATATAGTGTATGATCTTTTGAAAATAAAAAAATATAGTTATGATCTTTTCAAAATAAAAAAATACACCGTATAATTTTTTGTGAAAAAATATACTATGTATGATATTTTGTAAAAAAAATATACAATGTATAATCTTTTGTAAAAAAAAGTATATATAGTATATGATATTTTGAAAATAAAAAAAAATATAGTTTTGATTCTTTCAAAAGAAAAAAAATATTATATGATTTTTTGTAAAAAAAATATGCAATGTATGATTTTTTTAAAAAAATATACAGTATATGATTTTTTTTAAAAAATATACAGTTTATAATTATTTATAAAAAAATATACAATGTATTATTTTTTTAAAAATAAAAAATATTGTATATAATCTTTTGAAAATAAAAAAATATACAGTCTATAATCTTTTGCAAAAAAAAATATACAATGTATGATTTTTTGAAAATAAAAAATATAATGTATGATCTTTTATAAAAAAATATACAGTGTATGATATTTTATAAAAAAAAATATACAGTGTATAATCTTTTCAAAAATAAAAAATACAGTGTATGATTTTTTAAAAATAAAAAATATAGTGTATAATCTTTTGAAAATAAAAACTATACAATATATGATCTATTAAAAAATAAAAAAACTATAATTTATGATATTTTGAACATACAGTGTATAATTTTCTCAACAATAAAAATTACATTGTATGATCTTTTAAAAATAAAAAAATACAGTGCATGATCTTTTCAAAATAAAAAAATATACGGTATTACCTTTTTTAAAAAAATATACAGTGTATGATATTTTTTTAAAAAAAATATACAGTATATGATATTTTTAAAAATAAAAAAATACAATATATGATTTTACAAAACAAAAAAATACACTGTATGATTTTTTGTGAAAAAAATATACATTGTATGATTTTTTGAAAAAATAAAAATACAGTATATGATCTTTTTAAAACAAAAAAACACATTGTATGATATTTTGTAAAAAAAATATACAGTGTCTAATCTTTTCAAAAATAACAAAATATAATGTATGATATTTTTAAAATAAAAAAATACAATATATGATATTTTTGAAAATAAAAAAAATAATAAATTGTATGATTTTTTTTAAAAAAATACAGTGTCTATTTTTTTATAAAAAATACAATGTATGATCCTTTCAAAAATAAAAAATACAGTTTATATGTGAATCTTTTCCTTATTATTTTATGTGTTTTAAATTTTTATCGATTGTTTCACAATTTATAAGAGGCTCAAGATGCTGAGGATGCAGATGATACAATATATTTTCAAAATTCATAATAGTTCAACTACTATAAATTTTGTTGTTAATCTGGTAAATGATACAATTATTAATGTCACTACTATATCAAGCTATCTATCTGCAACAAAAGGAGTTGAAATTGATTAAATTTCTCCACCTCCTACTACCCAAGACAACATTAACAATGTTAATAACATGATTCATTTTTCTACAACTACTCTTTATCATCACTATATGATCAAAAAAATATACACTATTTGTCATCATTGTATGATCATATAATACACACACACACACACATAACAAAATTAATTGCAAAAAAAACTATATACACAGTATTTTGAAAAAAGCTAAACTAGTTTTATAGTATCCACTACAACTTTTTTGTTCAATCTTCTTCTTTTCACTTTTTTTTTTCATTTCCTTCTGTATCACTTTGAATGGTTTCTTGTTGCTTACCTATACCATACATGTACAATAAAAACCTAATCTATCCTTATAATTTTCTACATTAATTTTTTTGAATCGTTTTCCCTTCGATGAAGTACTTGCAAAATGCTGCTATAAAAATTCCACAATCACTGAAAAAAATATAATTAAAACATGAAAAAATGATGTAAAATGTAAAAACACTATAATTAATAAAAATATTAACATATTATATGCAAAAAAATAATATTTAAAACATATCTGCTTGTTTAAGTAGGAAGGTTCTTAACATACACAACCTCAATTAGATGATTTAATTTTTTATGATCATTAGGTTGTGTATCGCTTACTCCATCATAAAATTCTAAACAATAAAAAAAATATGGTCGTATAACAGTATACGCATTTACTGTCCAGTCAGTGTCCGACTTCCTTCGTGCTGATCCCAATGAATCATACACAAAATTTTCTCTCCTTCACTGAAAACCATCCCAAAATCCAATGATACATATCTACAATTATGGGGAAAAAACATAGTCCACCTCCAGCCATGTTGTATTATGTAGCATGAAACTATCGATCCCTATAATATACTCGGCCAGCAGATGTCCAGCATTTACAAACGAAATATCTTTGTTCTTATCATTGTAATTCTTGTATTCTTATTGTATTGTTTGGTCAAACAAGCTGTCAGTTGTCGTAAATGTACACTGAACATTGTGACTAGCTTTCCCCCTCTTACACATATAGTAAAAAAACACATCTAAGTGCTGAAAAAAAAAAACAAAATATAATTAAAATATAAAATTAAAAAGCATATACAATATATATAGACATATACATACGTCATTACTAAGCTCTCTTCTAGAGTATGCTAAATCATACCACCATCTCTTGTCTTAAATAATTGCAACACCAAAATGAAACTTCTTGTCCAAAGTTGAATTTTTTTTGTATAAATTTGGTCTTTGTCCCTAACAATAAATAAACAAGAATAGATTATAACTGCATGAAAAAAAAAACAAAAACAAAAACTTTAAATAAAAGTATGAAAATTCTTAGTCAATTACTTGGTAATCTTTTTAAGCAAACCTTTATCAACCCAATGGAGATATTCCATTAACTTTGTCTATTCAATACTGTCTTCAACACTAATGTTAAATGGATTATCAATAACTTTGTTTTCCGTAATAGTCTCCGATCCAAACTTGTTTATGAAAGGAGATTTCATAATAGTTGACGATTTAATGGTCCTATTTTCATCAACGGGACTAAAAGAATCAATAAGATCTGTGTAAGGCCCCAATATGTACCCTAAAATAATGTATGCATGTTTAACTGATATTATGACCAATATAGAACTGATTAGCTAATGCATTGTAAGTGGGATCTAAAGGGAATTGTCTTGAAAGAATATGGGCCATATGAATTTCTTTTAAAATGACTTGCACATATGCTTGATTAGAGAAAAATGATTAGTGAGGGGTTTAATTGCAAAGTAGAAGTGTAACACCCCGTACCCGGCCAGTTAAAAAGACCCGGATACCGAATGTCACACCCGGATTTGGATCCCTTTGCGAGGATTAACTCTAAGGTTTGACTACATTTTAAAAAAAAATTATTAATTTAACATATTATTTATTCTATCAAAATTTCGACAGAATCTCAATTAATTGTCATTTCACACTCTATTAATTTTACTATGCACTTAAATAAAATTTCGGCAGCATGACATCTTAAAATTTATGCTACCCAAACCTGTAAAAACTTAATCTTTACACTCCCAATATCATTCCTCCAACTCCAGAACTTCCATCAACAACACAGCACTTCTATAATTTCATCTCAACACAATCACAACCACTCAAATATAGTTCATATAAAGCTCGTTCATGCAAATCACTGAATTCATATAATATTTAAATAAAGACCCATTTACAACAAATTCTTATAATCTATTACATGGTTTATTCACGTATTACAAATTTACATTAACCCATTTTATATAATTGGCTTCAACATAGCAACATAGTTCACCATAATTATAAACATTTACTTATATACATTATTATATAAATAATAATTTCGTCACCATGATTCAATGTACCTATTAACATGCACATAGTCATATGACCATAATTTGGTTCGAACTTGAGATATTAATTCTCAAGCTTCCTACGTATCCCATTTAGGGAATCAGAACCACGTAGTTCTCCAATCCCAAGACTCACAATAGTACTTTAAATAAGTAACCATTCCATCTGGTTTAGGTAAGAATATTGCTTGACACTTTTCAAACATTTACAGATACATAACTGTATTATACGCATTCTTAATTACCGCATACTACTCCAGATTGTATAACACACAATTAATCACAATATGAATATATATATATAAATATGTATATTCATTAGCAATCATCATTAGTTGTAATTAAGCGTAAGTCAAATTAATCATATACAACAATTTACAATGTACGCATAATAGTCATAAGATTCAAAGTTTAAAAATGCATACTTATATATATATATATATATATATATATATATATATATATATATATATATATATATATATATATATATATATATATATATATATATATAACGTCCCCGGATAACCGCTAGCACGATATTGTCCGCTTTGGGGCCCGTGTCTCACACGTCTGCTTTTGAGATCGTGCCGAGCAACCACTACCCCTCACGGTTTTGTTTTGAGGTACCCCACATGTCTGCTTTAGAGATCATGCCGGAGCCCCCAATATGCGTCTTTCAGTGACTTCACATGTCTGCTTTGGAGATCATGCCGGAGCACTAATCAATATTGTCCTCTTTGGGCGTCACATGTCTGCTTTAGAGATCATGCCGACCCCTCAGTGCCTCCATATGTCTGCTTTAGAGATCATGCCGAAGCACTAATCAATATTGTCCTCTTTGGGCGTCACATGTCTGCTTTAGAGATCATGCCGACCCCTCAGTGCCTCCACATATCTGCTTTAGAGATCATGCCGGAGCACTAATCAATATTGTCCTCTTTGGGCGTCACATGTCTGCTTTAGAGATCATGCCGACCCCCTCAGTTTTGGTTTTCATAAATACTTTATAGCAATAAGTTATCTTATTATAGTCATAACTTTCCAAAGAAACAGTATGAAGGAATAAGTAATAATAAAACATAAAGAAACATGCTATCCTAATTAAATTAAACAGTTTAAGTCTGTTAAACGATCTCATTAAATATCTTAAACTACAAAATCTTCAGTTAATTCTAATTTACATATTATAATCACCATATACATACGTTTAAGCAAAATGATTAACCATATATCTTAATAGCAGAATACACTAACATATATATATGTATATATATATATATATTCTCTATGATCTATAAAGTCTTTGAACCTTCCAGATGATTCTGACATTTCAAACAAATCATAAGTGGTTCATATAATATAACCGTACATCCATATATATATATAGACCAGTTCATTTCAACAATGAAGAGTTATATCAAAACTCCTGCTTTACAATGAACTTACTTTCACAATTACATTATAGTTAACAATGGTGTTCAATATCCAATTCGTATAAATCTCAGAAAAGTATGTACTCATATCTATGATGAGAATTACCTAATCACCTTTCTTTTACTAAACTGGAAGTTATGTAATGATAGCAACAACGACTATTTGATATAATTTCTTATTATTATAACAGTCCTCTTACTGTACTATAGTTGTATCAAATCATATATTCATAGAGTATATCTATATATCATTATGCCATCATACTTCAAATTAAACTTATTTAAAAACAATCTTAATAATATTGATTCTTTAGTTATCTAAGTTCAATCATAAATCAACTGGCAAAAACTATACTTTTTTTATTGCCAAATTAATCATTAGCTTTTAAAATTTCTCTATTAGAAACTCAATCATGAATTCCCTTTATGCTTTCCAACTAGGCAAAGCCTAGAACAATGATTAGTAAATCACCACATTAAATTTACTAATGATATCAAAGATAAACCTTTAACACATAATTCAATTAACTTATTTAATTTATAACCAAGGAATTGTAAGACTGCAGTCTTTTTACAATTCATTTCACAAACTTCAAAGAATAACAGATATTCTATTTGTATATATCAACAGGTTTTTCCCTTCATTCCATGTTAACCAAGTTCAACGTCACTTCTATTAATAGGTATAATTCATTATTTGTTCAATTATACCATTAACACTTAATTCGAATTGAACTCAAACTCTATCTCGCCTAATTCATCCTAATTAAATTCATTGCAACTATTATACTTTCAATTTCGTATACAAATCTAAGTTCAGACAGAGCATAAAGTGATTAGCAGAAAACCGTACACTGCCGAAATGCTTACTATATTATCATTCATTCCTTTTCCCATGAAAAACTTCTTCCAAAAACTAGTGTTTGTTAAGTCCGATTATAATAATCAACCCTGAACTGATTATTTCCATAGTAAACTATCCATAGGAGATGTCATTATATAATTGATTTCTTACGTATTTTCTTGACCAAATTAGATGCTTAATGATAACATAATTTGCTCACTAACGATACACTTTGCAAAAACTTCTAGTTTAGTTGTCAACTTGGCCATAACAACATAAAACAATCTAATCAAATTTCATTTCAAAACTATACACAAAAATTAATCTATTAAAATAGTTCCCATACCGTAAAATCGAAGCCCAGAATGTCCTCTCCAATCTGTCTATTAGGAACCTCACCGGAGCCTCGCCGGAGACCGGCTGGAGCCTCACCGGAGACCCGCCGAAGCTTCCCACATGAAGCCAGAGTCGCCAGTACCCCTCCGGTGGCCTTCACGTGCCCCAAGGCGTCGTGATTTGGTCGGAAAGCCGCCTGGAACCGCCGGATGCCACAACTCCGATCTCCACTTCGCCGGTGAGAGGGGACGATCGGCGACCACCGAAAGAGCCGCCTCAACCTCACGATCCCACCGGTGCCGTCAACCCCTACCACCGCCGTCGGGGATCGCCGGAAAAAGGAGGAGAACAATCCGGTCGAAAAGAAGAGAAAAATGAACACACCGTCGCTGCCGGAGGAAAGGGACGGCGAGGGGAAAGGCCGGTGGCCGAGGTGGTGGCAGCCGCACCGATCGCCGGCCAGAACGCCGTTGATCGACGCCAGCGCCTCCCCTCCACTCCTTCCTCTTCCTTCCCCGATCCCCACTCCTTTCTCCTCCTCCTCTTTTTTTTTCTTATTTCTTTCTTTTCTTTTAACTCCTTTCTTTTCTTTTAAACCACACAACCTTCTTTAAATCTCACTATTACTTTCTTTTTTATTACAACCACACAAATCCCCTTATCAAAACTCACCTTTTTATTATTAGTATTGATATTAATTTTCACAATATATTGGAATTTTCATAATTTAACCGAATTTTTGGGGCGTTACAAGAAGTGTAAGTTTAGGGGAGTAAATGATAATTGGATATAAATCAAGGAGCAAAGTTCAATTATTGTTAGCTAAACAAGTGGGCCAATGACACAATAACACCTAAAAACTCTAGATGGATCTTGAAGGAAGAAGAGAATTGGGGGATTTTTTATTGGAATGGCTGGCCACTTTGTGGGTTTAGGCAGCCATTCCTTTCCTCGTTTTCTCTTAAAGAAAAGAAAGCTCCTATAATCCCTAAGTTAGGTTCAAGCCATTGGAAGAAAGAGAATTTAGTGTTTAAGCTAAATTAAGGTAACAAGCTTCCTTTACTTTCTCCATCCTTTGGATTAAAAAGAATATATGAGTATTTAAATGTTTAAAACTATGTTATTTGAAGGACAATCAAGCAAGGGTAAAGAGAAGACTGAAGAGAAAGGAGTGAAGCTTCATAGAGGTTTGAGAGTTTTTCTTTTTCTTTGTTATTTATTTTATTGATTTAAATTGATTTATGGGTTATAGAGGTTCTATTATTGATGGTATATCTCTTTAATGATGATTAGATGCATGAAAAACATAGCTTATGTCTTAAAGAATCTCATAGTGAAAATCTGCATAAGTGTCACTTGAACCAGTCTGGGTAAAAATAGCATAATTACCTCTGTAGATGTTGGATTGAGGTGATTTTAGTTTGAAATTAAATTTAATTCATAGCTCTAAAACTTTGTAGAAGAAACCAAGACCTGAATCTTCCTATAAGATGCTTGAAATTTCGCTTGAAGTTGACAGACCCCTGTTGTCCGTCACTTGTGAGCATTTAGTAATGTTTTAATGATATCTTGAGATTTAGAAGCCATAATGGAGTGATTTTTGGTGTTTTAGAAACTAGAAATATAGAGCTAAAACTTTGTAGAAGACAACTTTGTCAGAAAAAGTCATTTGATATGCCTAAATTTAGGTACAAGTTGATTTTCTTAACTAGTTTACAGGATTTTGTGACTAGAGAAACCATCGTTTGGGCCATCGCCCTCTGCCGCGAGCGCGAAAAAAAGTGCTTGTCCCCTATACTTGCCTATTTTTTTCTCTCTTTTTCCGCTATAGTAGGCTACCTTTATGTATTGCTTCCATAACCGGACATAATAGGCTTTAAAATACAAGCATATATGATTGATAAACATAAATATATATGAAATTGTATCAAAATTAGTTTATAAGTATGCATGTATTTACTTCAAAATAATTGAAGTACAATTTAATAACCCATGGAATATGGATGACACGATATAGTGATGTAATTGTGTGTGTTGTTATGTGCATTAATGTTAGTACATTAAATATATGATGAATATTACTTTTAAATGTTTAACAATTTAGTAAAGCCTAGATTATACATAGAAGTGGATAGATAGGCATGCCTATGAGGGATAGTGAATGCAGCTGCTAGTGTTGACACTTATGGGTGTGATGGGGATTTATTTGAACCCTTAGTCTCACTAGACTGCGTATAGGATGAGTAGGGTATCATTCCAAAGGGAACGGGATAAATTTTATATTGATGTAACAACAAGTAAATGGATAGGTAACGATTTTAATTGGAATCATGCAATTATTGTAAATACGAAACTACTTAAAATATATTAAGTTAATTTTGGATAATAGATTACTTAAAAGATGGGATAAACATACATTATAACCAAATAAACAAGTTCATCTTTGAATTAATTATCAATTGTATGAATGGTATGAATGGAGAATTTAGCCAAGATTCTTTAAAACAATTCTCATTGTCAATAAAGATGTTCTTACTTAGAATCTATAAGCATTCTCGTGTCATTATAGAGATAAATAAAAACTATGAAGTTCTATGCCAATTCTTTAACCCCTCAAAGTGAATTCCTCATCTCTAAGTGAATTCAATGCTTCAAGTAAATTTATTTGTTTTTCCATCAAAGAATTCCAATTCTCATTGTGAATTAAATGACTAACATGCTAATTATGGTGATCAAGCATAATAAGCAAATTGAAGCACTCAAATAAACTTAAATCATACTTCATACATAAGGAGAATAAACATTCATAAAACAAAGATAAGCAAATGAAAAACAAATTGAATTAAGTAGTTATAATGTACCAAAAGAACTAGTCAAATACAAATTTACAATAAAGATGAAATAAGAGAAAAGAAAACATCACTCCCCAGGGTTTACTTTCTATTTAAACCTTCTGATATATCTCTTATTCATTTGGCTTTGTTCTTTGGTCATCCTTTGAAAACTAAGTAAAAAGAAAAATCCAAAAGCAACTAAAAATGTTCTTAAGTAAACAGTCAAAGAATTCTTTAATTTTTCATCCTCCTCCTCTAGAGTTTTTCTTCCATCTATATAGAGCTTGACTCTACAGATATGTCCCTTAATAAGTCACGGAAGGTTTCTCTGAAAGGACATAATGTTTGGCTGAAAATTCGGGTGCAACAGTCATGACATTTGAGAAACAGTTTTCTTGTCCAACTTGTGAACACCCTCACGAGTCGTGAACTCCTTCAAATCTTCTGAACTCATGAGCCTCCTTCCTAGTCGTGATCTCCTTCACGACTCGTGAACCAGATGCCGAGTCATGAGCCTTTCTCCTCTGCCTCACTCGTGAATTTACAGTCCGTCTTGTGATCTCTTGTCCGAGTCATGAGCCCTTTCACGACTCGTGATCTTCTTCTTCGAAACTTCACCAGATTCTTCAATTCCTTCACACTTCACCAACTTTTTCCGAAAAACAAACATAAACATATAAATTGGACATAAACATATAAAAATACATATAATATTACACACTTAACTACATAAATAAGAGAAAAACACATACTAAAAGATAGACATTTTGCATGATATCAGGGTGTCTAGTGTTGATACCTTTGGTATCTAGTGTTTCAAGATTTCTGTCTTTAGTGCTTGATACCGGTTAACAGTATCTAGTGTTATCCCGTTATCCACTCTTCATGGAATTCAGGTTATATAATAATAATGAAATATTATAATTGAGTGAATAATCATTAGTGAATGAGTATTAAAGAATGATGGTTTTGTATGAAAATAGTGTTTTGATATTTGAGATGTTATGAGCATGTTAGTAAGCATATGATATGGTTATATGGCCTTTGAATGTTTTATTGTATGACAAGTGTACTAGTGTTGTTGTTGTTGTTGTTGTTGTTGTTATTATTATTATTATTATTATTATTATTATTATTATTATTATTATTATTATTATTATTATCTTTGCCTCCCCACTAAGCTATTGCTCAGCACGGGTGTTTTTTCGTGTAAGTTCCCAGGTTTAAGCATAGAGAGCTACGTGTCTGGGCAACATCTACAGGCCACAAGTTTTAGAGCTTGAGGAAGTTTTTGGTATATAACTCAAATTTTGTAATGTACATAATGAAATTTTGAAACTGACACTAATCTCATATATAGTAAATGTTTGTTAAGCTCTTGTATCAATGTATATGTGTATGTGACTATATTTATATGTCTAAAGAATTGTTTAATATTCAAGAGTAAATTGATTAAGTTTTAATTAAATAATTTAATAAGATAATGTATAGATAAAAGTAATTAGAGCGGGCTTTACAATTTGCTACGACAACAACTTTTCCACGCTTATCATCCAAATCTTGTAACAAATAAAAAAAATTGATTCATTTATTATATATTTACGATAAACACACACACATACACACATAATATATATGTATTTTTTTATTAATTTGACTAAGTTTTACTTCTTCTCCCTTGTTAACTATCATCACTGCAGCTTGAATAATATTGTCAATAGATTTATCACTCAAATGCCTTAAAAATGAACTAGATGTTTGCTTCCCTTCCAAATCATCCTAAAAAAAATTAAAAAAAAAATTACAATTGAACTTACTGTATATGAGATAATTACATTGTATCTCATTTACATACGATGACTTTTTTTGATTTAATGTAGTAGTTTTAACAATTCATGACTTCTGTATTTGAGGTAAATACAGTGTATATTATTCTCAGAAAAGAGCATACACTATATATTCTTTCCAGAAAAGAAAATACATTGTATATAAAACATAAAAAAAAACTTATTATTTTTCAGCGTCTTCCTCAACAGGTACAACATTCATTTTGTTAGAAATATAATCTCCATGTTTTTTATCTTCTTCATGCTTTTGGACTCCTTCAGACGAGTTATCGATAGGATCTAACATTTATTTCTTTCTGCTCACTAAGTTCCATTATTGCAGCTTGAATAATACAATCAAATGTCTCATCACCCATATTGTTAATGAATGAACTAGACATTTGTCTCTTTACGAATAAATCCTGTTATAAAATAATGGAATTTAATTACATTCAATATGAAATTTTATTTTATTAAAGTGTATGATCTTTACTAAAAAAATATACAATGTATGATCTATTTAAAATAAAAAAAATAGTGTATGATCTTTTTTACAAAAAAAAATAATATACAGTGTATGATTTTTTTTAAATAAAAAAATTGTATGATCTTTTTTAAAATTAAAAAAAAAGTTGTATGATCTTTTGTAAACAAAAAACTACATTGTATGATCTTTTCAACATTAAAAGATATAATGTATGATCTTTCTAAAAATAAAATAATACATTATATGATCTTTTGAAAATAAAAAAAATACAAAGTATGATCTTTTTTGTAAAAAAATATACAGTATATGATCTTTTCAAAATTAAAAAATACATTGTATGATCTTTTCAAAATAAAAAAATATAGTGTATGATCTTTTCAAAATAAAAATAAATTACATTGTATCATTTTTGGTAAGAAATATAAAGTGTATTATCTTTTGCAAAAAAAAGAAAAAAACATATAAACAGTGTATGATCTTTTCCAAATTAAAAAACACACTATATAATCTTTTTAAAATAAAAAAAATACACCATATGATCTTTTTGTAAAAGAATACACACTCCAATAATTGTACTGTAATATGTTTTCTCAAAACAAACACTGTATTTTGTTTTATATATTGTTTATTTGCTTTTCATAAAACTAAATAAATACTGAAATTATAGTCATAAAACATGAAAAATAGTAAAACTTACTTCATTTAGTTCTTCATTATATATTTTATTCTCATTAACGTCTTTCCCAACATGTATATCCTTCTTCACACCCATATCTGCATCCTCCTCAGCATCGATATCATGAAAAGAATATACATAATTTTCATTTTGCTCATTTTTTTGCTGACCTTCAAAAATAGAACTAGCAAAATCCTGATGAAAATTGATAATTTATCACTTACACATAATTTAATAACTGTAAAATCCATATATAATGTATGCAATACAAAAATATTACCTAAGTGCTAGCACCACAATCTATTTTCTGACACATTGCAGAAACAACTTCATAAATTTTGGCCAGTTTTGCATTCATTTCTAGATACAACACATTTTTAAAATAACATATATCTTATTTCATGATCCTAATATCTTCCCTAATTTCAAGCTGCTTGTAACATATTAATTCAATTTTTCCTTCATGTCATAAGGAGGTACATGATAACTTTTTCGCTGAGACATACAGACAAATGATGATGGATCACCACCAGTAAATTGTACAAATTCAGGAGAATGCTTTGCGCTACCACCCGATGAAGGTGTTGGGATACTGCTTAAACCCCTTTCACCCTCCGAATCACCATCTCCCTCCTCATCAATATTATTAATAGCAAATACTTCATTGTTATATCCGACCAAATTTCTCAAGTCATATAACTCAATCTCTTCATTTGTTAGTCGAATATTTTCTACCCTGAACTAAAGAAACAAAAAAGCAAAAAAAAAAGACAAAAATTCATTCACCTCTAAACATAAAAAAAATAATATATTTTCTTTTTGTTAATCTAATGAACAAACATTTCGTACAATATTAAAAAAACACAAACTCTTTGAAAAAAATAATTACCTTCTCATTAAAAAGGTGACTCTCAACAAACTTTCACCGAGAAAAGTGTTCAATCTTCCACCTCAATAAGCGAGGAAAACTGTTGTTAATTGATATCCAAAACGTGGATCAATCCTATCACAACACTCATAGAGCCACAACAAAAAGGCTAATGGGTATCCTTTTTAGCCTGTACATCTTTGAGCAATGCCTTTTTTAAAAATTGTCTCCTAAGGCTTTTTAATGTCATATCAAAAATTTCATTCCCCCATGGATAATCGTTATACCTACCACTATCAACAATAGCAATTTCCTCTTTACTTACAAAATTAGCCCTATGTCCGATAACAAATACCCATGAACCAAATACAGTATAGCCATTTTCACTTTATCCTCATCTGATTCAAACTTCACCCTAAAAAAAATCTTGCTTATCAAATCTTTTGAAATTTTCCTATTTCCTGGAAAATACTTATGAATATAATTAGCACTGTTACTTGATAAGCTTGACCAGTCAAAATCTCCACTGCATTTTAATCCAATAACCATAGCAAATTGAGCTATATCAAATGTCAAAATATTACTATTTATATTTACATATAATTCTTCAACATTAATTATGCATATCTCCCTCAACAGTAGCAAATGTACCACTTGCCCTTGAACCATAATCCTTGGAATCTCCAAAAAAATATCCAAAACATGAATTTTTGAAAATTTTCTTCTGCCTCTCATCTAATTCTCTAGCAATCAATCCAGGTACATCATTCGACAAAGCAAAATTAATATTACCTTTACAATAGTCATTTGGATCAATGAATAAATCACCGGGCTTCCTTGGATCTATTGGCTTCTCCATTTTCCTCAATATTTCTGAAGCACCTATTGTCTTATGAGATCTAAAAGACTTCTAAGATCGATAATATGATAAAGATGACATATTTATTTGAAAAAAAAATCATACATACATAACATGAAAACACACACAAAAACACATAAAATGCAAATGAACTTTAAAACACATAAGAATATAAAGTATATTAAACTCATATATAGAATACACAAAAAGCTAAAAACCATTACATTAAAACAAAACAAAAAAAAAGTCTTCATATGTAAAAGAACATACACTGTATTTTCTGTTATGAATTCTAAAAAGATTATACACTGTAAATTTGTTTTACAAAGATCATACACTGTATATTTTTTTTACAAAAATCATACACTGTATTTTTTTATTTTCAAAAGGATCACAATTGTCATTTTTTATTTTTAAAAATATCATACACTATATATATTTTTTTACAAAAAATCATATACTGTATTTTTTTACAAAACATCATACAGTGTATTGTTTTTGTTTTGAAAACATCATACACCATATTTTCTTTATTTTCAACATATCATGCACTGTAAATTTTTATTTTTAAAAAGATCATACACTGTATATTTTTTATAAAAAGATCATACACTATATATTTTTTAATAAAAAGATCATACAATATATATTTTTTACAAATAGATCATATACTGTATATTTTTCTATACAAAATCATACATTGTATTTTTTTTTTGAAAATATCATATACTATATTTTTTTATTTTCAACATATCATATACTGTATTTTTTTTCAAAAAATCATATATTGTATATTTTTTTACAAAAAATTATACACTGCATATATATTTTTAATTTCAAAATATCATACACTGTATTTTTTTATTAAAATAACAACTAACGTGTACACATTACAAAACAAAAGAAAATATATAGAGCAAATTACGCGAAATACATCTCACTTCGAATAACAGAAAAAGATCTATCGGATAACAGAAAAAAATCTATCGACTACTCTCACAATGTCGAAAACAACAAAGCGAAAAAACAAAAATCAACATAACAACCATCATTAACAACAAATCAATACAATCTAAAACAAAAAAAAAAGCAAAAGAAAATGAAGAAACAATAATTGACATAAAAATAAATAAATATCGATTTGCTTACCAGCAATTAAACACAGCTTGAGAAATTTCTAGAAACAAATACACGACGAATGGCGACTCTCTAATAGATTGTTGGTATCAACCAAATAACTTAAATTAAGTAATAATAAGAAATTTCTGAATATACTAACAAAATCCTCAAGAAGATATAAACCGCCGTCGGAGCTTATAATAACAAACTGCCTTTAAATGTTAGCAGGGAAAATAAGTCGCTGATATAGAAATTAGGGGGTATTTTTGATATACTCAATATTTTTAAATTAAAAAAGGGCATATTTGGAAGCAAAAATACAAATATGAAAAACGTGAAAAAAAACCCTATGGCATTTTTGAAAACAAACTAAAAAGGGGGGTATTTCGCATAATTTCCCTTATACTTTATTTAAGAGAAAAGATAAAATTGAAGCATTATCATAACTTACCTAATTCATTTTTAAACATCCCTACTACAATTTGGATAAATCAATCAATTATTTATTTATTATTTTTTTGATATAATTACATGTATTATTCAGTTCGAGTTGGATTGTCCTACTATACGGGTAAAACTCTCCCAAAATATTGATTTTTAGCATTCACAAGATTCAAATTCGAGACTTTACTTAAGATAAACAAGTGTCAAATTATTTGAATCAATCAATATTGATTTTTATTTATTAATTATTTAAGCTAAAAAATTCCACATAATTGGACAAACATAGTAGTTCCTTTTATTTGAAGTTTGGTAATGATACAAAGCGAGTAATTCTCACACCAACACAGAAAATGAGAATTGTCATAAGCATTTATCAGAATAATTTTGTTAAACCATATTTTTACTCCACTTACCATTCATTGAGGAAATTTAAAAATATAACAAAAGACTCCAAGACAACCTTTCACCATAAAAATTAACAACCAGAAAAGGTCTCAATTTTGAACATTTGTTAATGATACATAAATGGCAAAGGGCATTTTCGTCCAAACAAAATTCTCATACTTCTACTGGAAGGTAGCGGTTATATTTCCCTCGCAATTTCAATTTAAAAGAAAATTATTTTTTTTCTTTATTCTAATATAATTTCCATTCCTTTTGCACCAAACCTCACACATTCTCTTCTTCACAGAGAAGAAACAGTGGAAATGAAGAGACTGCAAACCCTAACAGCATCTCCATCAACAGATAAAGAAAGGATTGCTTTATGCAGTCCAGAAAAGCCATTCTTTCCTTTTCTTCATTTACGTATCTTATATATGATGTCCATCTGCCATTTGATTTCTTCTCCTCTACCAATTGACTCGCAAATCAAAATAAACCATTTGATTTCTAAACCTTAAGAATCAGAGAAATCATGTCTTTGAGCCCACCAAGAAGAACATCTGAAGAATCAACCACAGCAACTTTTCAACAATATTGGTGCTACCAGTGCCATCGAATGGTCAGAATTGCAGCCTCAAATCCATCAGAAATCATCTGTCCTCGATGCTCGGGGCAATTCCTTTCCGAGATTGAGATTAACAGACCCAGATTAGTTGTCGATTTTACAGATTTCGACCCTTCCCCTGGCGCTCGCTTACTTGAAGCACTCTTTCTCATGCTTGACCCGCCAATTAGCAGATTTAATTATCCCGATGATTTAAATCGTGGAAGATCGTGGTTTCGGAGGAGAAATAGATGGGATCCTGATGCTGAAATCAACCCAAGGAGGCGTAGAAATCTGAGTTTAGACGGTTTGGAAGAAGAAAATGGAATCCAAACTAGGCCAAGAACATGGATTGTGTTTAGACCAACTGATCCTTCTTCCCCGATTGAACCAAATTCGACACTTCAAACTCCGTTTCCTCCTAGACTTAATCCGAGGGATTACTTTCTGGGGCCAGGATTCGATAATTTGATCGACCAATTGACTGAAAATGACCGGCTAGGGCCACCGCCAGTACCGGAGCAGGTCATCCAAGCAATCCCTACAGTGAATATAGCTGCAAGTCATTTAGTGAATGACTCCAATTGTCCAGTTTGTATGGAAGAATTCAAGATTGGAGGGGAGGCAAAGGAATTGCCTTGTAAACACATATACCACAATGATTGTATTGTGCCTTGGTTAAGGTTGCACAATTCTTGCCCTGTTTGCAGACAAGAGTTGCCTGTTATTTCAGAAACTAGTTCTCCTGAGGGCGAAAATGGTGAGGTAAGGAGTGGAAGATGCCCATGGTGGAGGAGACAATTGACCAATTTCTGGCCGTTTCGCCCCAGGTCGCATGGAGATCATGTTGATGCTAATCCTCCAAGAGGTAATTTTTTTTTTTCCATCTCTTTAATAATATTTAGCTGTAGAGATTGTTCAACTATTACCTTGAAAATGGAAGCTTTTTACTTCTATTAAACCTAATATTTCCTTAAAATGCAAATCAGTTGTGTTGGTAATTTGAAAGCCGAGATTTTTAATTGTATACTAAATTCAGTGTTATTGTTCCAGCAGTTAGACCAAGATGGTGCCCTTGCAATATTCTTTAGAAGTAAAAAAGTTGGAGGTCTTGATAAAAACTATAATAATGTTTATATGTTTGGTAGGAATGTAAAGTGTGTAAAGTAGTTGTGGAAGGGCAGTTGTGGAAAAGACATCATGCGGAGCTACTAGATTACTGGTATGTCATTTTCACCTTCTTCATAAATGCTATTAATTTTATTTGCGAGTCAAATGAGTTCTTTGCATTTATACCAATTCAACCTCATTTAGATTATATTCTAGTGCTTGCTTTTCCATCTTTCAGCTTTAGCACAACATTAAATCTGTATGGCCTACGCAAATCGCAAAATTTAGAATGATCTATTCAGGCAGTTACTTTGTTACTACACTTGTACTTTCTAATGTTTATGTCTGCAAATAATGTTTTGCAATTTGTTTTGCAGAATTAAGCTGGTTTCATAGATCGTGCCAGCATTTTATGCGCTGAAACATTCGTCAGCGGAGAAATGATATCAAGATCGCTTAGTTTGAAATATTTAACTGTTCCTCTTTCTATCTGTAGTAATTGAACTAAGTGATGATTTGTACATGAGAAGCTGTTCCATGATTCTAATAATTGTTATCCATGTAATTAACGTAATAATTATTTCTCTTTCAAATTGATTAAAAAATAATTAAATAATTTCATCGCCTGCAAATCAGTTAATGAAGTACAGTCTTGTAACTGGAACTGAAAATTTTCTTTTTTCTTTTTTTTCTCCTAAAAATCTAAGATGCCATTTCTTTGTGCATTTTTATCCTCGCACTAATCTATCAGATGTATAAAAAGAGAAATTCATTCCTAGGAATTCAACTGAATTGCTCAATGGTCCGCATTTGGAAAGAGTTGACTCCACCCATCTCTATCGAATCACCAACAAGATTAAATAGAACAGTAAAGCTTAGTTAACAATTCACCTAAAGCTGCAACGATTAACAGAGAGAACCAATAGTGGATTGCTAGGCAAACCTATATAAAAATGGTGAACAATAATCAATTTGGAAAGTGTTGATCATGCATTACTTCGGAAAAGCTTATATCTGCTAAAAAATGTTGACATACATTTGCATCAAGTTCTCTTGGGGTTGATTCCACTAACAGTTGCAAACAAGTTTATAAGGACCTGGGTTCATGGCGAGTACCTGCATAAAACCCTTGAGCATAGGCCGTGTTCTTGAACATTATCTGCAATAGAAAGACCATCCATATGAACATCAGCATAATATTATGTTCAAATGCTTCCACAATCAAATGCGCAGGAAATCGCTCATTTTGCAGACAAGCCACGCCTGGACAAGATTTACTTAACAAATTATGATGGTTACTCACAGCAAGACTTTTCAAATCAGAGCTCAGATGCTTTCTAACACTGTCAGCAACCACAGCTCCCAGATGATCACCATGTTGTCTGATAGAGTCCTCTTTAATCTGTAGAGACAAATTCCTTATGCCTAATGTAAAAATACGACTGATGTTGGAACTGAAGAGAAGCATAGTACCAAGCTTACTTCTGAAAGCAACAGATTAGACGTTTTATTCAGAATCTCTTCCACAAGTGATTCAGGATCAGAGAAAATTCCTAGCTTATGTGCAGCAGCCGTTGACTCGCCTTTAATATTTTTTACAGCAACAGGCAGCTTTGTCGTTTTTACTTCATCAATGAAAGGGCAAATTATGCCATAAATTATAAACTAAACCCACACAAGCAATAATCCTGAAGCTCAATCGGAACAATATCTTACCAATATAAGCTGTCATTGCATGAATAAGGAAGAAAAGTTCTTTTGAAAAAGAAAAAGATAGCATGTTTTTATCCCCTTATAATTTTATTATTGGTTCAGTTAATCTCATAATTTTCTTATAATCCAATTAGTAGCCTGCTCAAGACAGAAAATAAATGGATAATAAAAAAGTTTCCCAAAACTCATATGCATGAAAAAACTTTTGGTCAAGCAGCTCAAAAACTTCAATGAAATCTTGCTATATTATGCATAAAAGAAATCAATTATAACCCATGATTCAAAGTTCAAAAATAATAGTTGTGATAAACAAGCTGTTCATTTCTTAGAAGTCCATCCATCCAAAAGGATCTCCTACATCTGTGTGTAATTTTATGGTGATTACACCATGCTTCACTCCTTGGGATCTTGGTCGTTATTCTCTTTCAATCTTAAATATATAATATACAAGATCAGCTACACCCATAACTTATTTGTGATTTTCTTTCTAATGATAATTTTTTGTAAGGGGTATAAAGGATTACAATGAGGACAGCAAAACCAAATTGAAAGTACTTTGAAAACATCTCTCAATGAAAGGACAGGAATACAGAAGTTGAACAGTCAAGAAAAAAAACAATCTTTGCCTATGGTACCTACCACCACCACCATGCAGAAACAAGCAAATAATTGAGAAGTAAAACAGCATTTGCAGTGAATACCTCCAGCAACGGTGGACTTCTTGTCTGCAGATTTAGGAATTTCAGTCTCACCTCCTGTGGGAGCTGCCTTTTCTGGAGGTTCAGACAGAATAGTGGAACCAGATGGAACTAAACCTGCCAGGTCAGGAGGTTGATCCTTTCCTACAGGTGGGTTCGCCTGCAAGATTGAGGAAAAGAAAAATGTTATATGTCCATAGAGTCTGCTTTTGGTGAATTATTACAAAAAATGAACACCAAATTTACCTCCAAGTCAACATATGAGGGTTCCCTCCCAAGGGATTTAAGAAATTTGTCAAGATCGCACGCATGAAGAGCTTGAGGAAAAAAAAATTAATATTTATATATATATATGAATGATCAGGAAATATCTTCAAGAAAATGAACAAGTATCAACAGTTATAAATTTACATAAAATAAAGGTTCCAAAAACCATAAGGAACTAAACAAAACCACTTCAAAAAAATTGCAGCAAAAGCAGAGAAATTTCAAGAATAAAAAATCAGGTCAAGCAGAAAAAAAAGGTAAAAAGTAAATTTCTTTTTTCTAAGAAAAAAAATTGTCAGCTCAATTTTCTTTTTTATTTCTGGATTTTGCACACAGACTTGGATTAAACTCAAGAGAGGACTATGTTCTAGTGATTGTTTTTCATCCTTAACCTCTATTTCATATTTTAAAATTATTCATTTATTGTTCCAAGGATTTATGGATGAGAATTAACAGTACTGCATCCTGCAATCAGGACTCAATTAGAAGAAATATATAAAAAATTTCAACCCTCCAGCCACTACCCTTAAAAACACACACACAGAGACACCCCACCAAAAGATAAAAAGGAAAATTTGTAGAACTTACAGATTGACATATCATTAGATAATGGATGGAAGAAACAATGCTCCTGTGTGATAAATCCTTTATCCAGCAAGAGTGAGACATGTCTACACAAACCAAAAGATATTCCATAATTGTTTTTAACAGTAAAAATGAACATGAGAATCAAATACTAATAACTGTGTACAGCCTACTGAATCCTACCCAGGGAAAAAATTTGGGCCCTCAATCATTATATATTTTTTTTCTTTACAGTCTATGAATTTCTATTGTATTCTATTGGCTCCCTAACATTAATTTTAGTACACACTGGGCCCAAGTAGAGATACTAGGAGGGAAACAAAAGGAGAGAGTTCAACAAACAGTATAAGCTAATTACATTATCATTTTATTAATATTCTCAAATTTGGATCCAGTGCGTGCTAAAATAATTATTCTGGAACCCAACAGAATTTCAGGGACTCCATGGAAAAATAAATGTAATGGCCAAGGGACCAAATGATACTTTTTTGCTCTTAATTGCTGTAGGGAGAACTACATGAGTTCAAATAATCAACCAACCCAAAATTTAGTTTCCATAAAATTTCAGTTCAGTTCAATTAAGCTAAATATTTAGAGAATCAAATATTTCACTTTCCTTCAACCAGATACAACCTCATATTGCAAAGTCCAAGGACATTATAATCAACACAAGATTAGGCCAAAAAAATATCCCAAGGATCCCGAAATTTGAGCCTAAGAAACTCTCTCCCGATTCATGACTACCTCCTCCATCAATCATCTCGCAGAGAACACAGAAAAACACGACTAAAGTTCTAGAAATTCTTCTAATTTTTTTACCTAATTGCTCATGGTTCATATACTATGTCAGACTTACTGGATGGGTTGCTCAATAGTCTTAATTTAAAAAATGGTTTCTTATGGTAAGAAGTAGACAATTACAGTAAAGAGGAGAGTTCACTCTCTAAATAATAACACTATATGAAATAGGGAGCACCATTTAATGGTTTGCAATATCAGCATTAAAGAAGAAACCTGCATATTATTTAAATCATTTAAAATGAACATGATTAATTAAGGCCAAAGGCATAAGCACGATGTATGAAGGGCAAAAGTAGAATTACAAATGTATATTGACTGAGGGACATCTCATAATTTTAAGAAAAGAAAAGAAAGGAGGGAAAAAAGAGGTAAACTAAAGCATACCGTGCTGACTCATTCACCAACGCAAAAGGGGTAACACAACCTAGTGGAACCTTGAGAAACCAAAATACATAACATCAGACAGTGGACAATATGAAAACTTGCAGATTGTAGAAAAATATTAATTTAGACAAAAAACACATGAACTTTGCATTTTCGGAAATGGAGAGATTTGAATAACACACATTAAAATTAGATTTACATGCTCATAAATAAAACACTACCTGAAGTATCTCACCCAATGCTTCTTCAGGAGCCATTCTTATACCCCCTTTTCCCAAACCAAGCCTTTGAGATAAAACTGCTCAGCCTTAAAGGCATCAGAAATTCAAACTTAGGCAAGCACAAAACAGAGCAAGCCTTTAACATCTCAAACCCATAACATTACAGGATGAAAAACTCAAAAAGTTTAGAGATTTTGATTCACCTTTCATATCTACTTTGGTATCTGACAAAGCTGAAACAATATAGTATCTACTTTTTTTATCCTACATATAAGCACGTGCAGTTATTGCATCAGATGCACAAAAATCTACATTATTTTTTTTGCCAAAGCAGAAAAAATATAGTATCAACATCTTTTGCCAAAATAATTAGCATACACGCATGTCTTAAAATCACCTTTATCCCTTACCTTCAAAAACAAATTTTTACTCAGCCCGCCTCCTTTATCCCCAACATATTTTTCCTGACAAAAGAAGTCATTTTCATGCCATCAGCAGTCCCATTTATGATATGCAAATGTCAAAAACTACAGAGCTCAAATGAACTTTACCTGAGCTTCAACAGTCAAAACAGCTGGATGTTCATATTCGGTAAAATCAATTTGAAGCTCCTAGAAAGAATTGTATTTGAAGATTAGTTCAAATAATTCAGAAGATGTACATTAACGTGAGCAATTCTCAGATCACTTAAAACATTCAAATCTCCATGAGAATTAACTTCAACTCATTACAGATCATGAACAGCAGAGGAGAATTGTAGCTCTTAACCCACAGAAGCAGACAGATGCACTCATTTCCAGAATTTCAGCACCGTCAACTGGCAAAAAGAGTCAATCATATTTCCTAGCATAGCATTTCTTGATCCAATTTCCCCTTCTCCAACAAAGATGAACTCATATTGAAGGCTATTTTCAGATTACTCACAATAACTAGAAAAAGTACTAATACTTTTCAATTATATGCAACTAGCTGTGCACCAGTGCTTCGGGCAAGCATCATTGAAAAAAGGTACATCAGGGATAGCGACGATGTGCTTAGTGAAAGAAACAAACGCAAATCCCAACCAGGTCCAAACTGAGCAAACCAAGTTGATGCAGAACATTGCATTGACATGCTAATTGGATAAATTCAACACAAGTTGAGCAAAACAAGAGAAATCAAAGCGCAATGCACTGGGTCGTGCAGAAGGTACATGCTGAACATAATTATGAACCGCGACGATATCTCCCTCCAATTCCATAAAAGCAAATAATATTGATAATCTTATTACCATTCTCCACTAAATCTTTCCAAATTTAATCCACAGTCTAATGTCCATCACCAATTACTTTAGTAAACGATCGAGCAAATGAAATATTATAGAAAACGAACGGAACCCTGGATCAATTTGGTTCAACAAAAACCATCTGGAAAAAAAATAAATAAATAAAGAGATAGATGGTAAAAGAGGCAAACCTTCAAGCGAGCAAGCACCTGTTCCTTTGTGTAACCCATTATTTTCCTTCAAAATAATCTGCTTGTCAAGGCAGAAGTCGCAAAAAAAGCACTTGAAGCGATGAGCAATGGCAAAGCTGCAAGGGAAGGAGACACACCCAGGTTGTTCTGTAGCAGTGAATTGTTTGTTTTGTTGGGCTAGGGTTTTGATGGTTTCCAGTTGGGTCACGTATCCAAAATAGAGCCCGGCCGGCCCAATCATTAAATACAGTTCCTTTTTCATTTTCTTTCTTTTTAAAGAAAATAAAATAAAGTGTATGTTGTGATATATTTAGGGATGATCACGGGGCAGGGAATCTCCTTTTCCGGTGGGGATCCGCCCCGAATGGGACGGAAAATTTTCGAAAAAATTTTCCATGGGGACGGGACGGGGGGAACGTATTTCCCGACTTAGAATTCGGGGCGGGGACGGAAATTATGGTCCATGTCTCGGAATTTTTTCGCCCCCGAAATTTAATTACTAAATTTAATTATATTTATATAATTTAATTTTAAATTATATTTAATTTTAGTTTTATCAATTGTTAAAATTTATATTAGTTTGATTTGTAATTGAATTTATATTTTTAATTATTAAATATTATATTTTCAATTATAATTAATTATTAAATATAATATTTTTGTTATAATTAAATTTTTTTAAAAAATAAAAATATTTTTATGCAGGGACGGGGATCCCCGCTGAGATGGGGATCCCCGCGAGGACGGGGACGGGGGGAATTTTTTCCCCGAAATACTTTCGATCCCCGCCCTCGCCCCGCCCTTGCGCGGGGCAGTAGGTGGGGAGGCACTTCCCGCCCCGCCCCGCGATCATCCCTAGATATATTCCTATTTGGATGACTTACCATATTGATTATTTTTTTTATTACTTGATTTATTTTTTATATTCACTTATTTCCTGAATTTATTTGTTTCCTATATAGACCTAGTTTTGTGTCTATAAATACTCACATTGTTATTGTTTTAAAAACGTAATAATATAACAAAGAAATTTCATTTCTCGTTATTCTTTATATTTTGTTCTGATTTTGCTTTTATTTATAACACGTTATCAGCATGATAATCTCTATTGATTATTGAAAGTCGGTGATTTACAACAACCTGACTTGAAAAAATCAAGAATTATAATTTACAAGATTAAACGGTATGTAGATTTAATTCATAAACTTTGAATTATTTTTATTTTTATGAGTTAATGAGATTGTTTAAGGATTGAGTAATTATACCCTACAATAAATTTTAAAAATATAAATATACGAAATTATTAAAAAAAAAAGTGAGAATAGCATTTTTCATTGCCATTTATTTTGCCATGGACATTAACATGATTTTAGTGATTTATTTTGCATAATTACAAATTGATCCTTGCTTAATTATATTTTGATCCTTATATTATATATATGATCAATGAATATACTTTATATAAAGCAATATTTTGGTTTTCAATTTACTATATGCATATTTTTATCATGTGCAATATAATTATTTACAGACTCCTGAAGAGTTATAATACAATTACTTGGATATAATTTGTTATATTTCTTCAATATATCCCGCATAAATTTATTTTAAAAAAATATTCGCTGAAATGAATATCATTTTGAAACGGAGAGAGAAATACTCGAAATCTATTTCGTATAAGATAAGTAATATGTATATTTTTTTAAAGATAATTTGATTTTATTTTGATACAAATATTAGCAAACTCAAAGTTTACTAATAGATACAAATATTAGTAACCTAAAGTTTACTAATTGTTGTATAACTATTAGTGATAAATATGGAAAAAATATCTCCAAAGATCCAATCAAGTCAACCCAATAACACTTGGCATGGACCAAGTCCATTAGTAAAAAGGCAAAAGTATGAGCTGGAAGGACAAGACAGGAAGGCGATGTCCGATCGGATTGATGGAACAACACGCCCTGTCAGTCCACTGACACAAGTCAATGCCCATATGCTCTACCTGCTCCTTATCACATTGCCGCTCACCTACTCCAGTGCCAGTTATCACTCCCCAAGATACTCAAGTACCCCTCCAAAGAACTCTTATAAATAGCCTAAAATACAATGGCTCCAGGTATTGACTATCTGAGACTCTCTCTCTCAAGCACTCTTTCCCTAAAAGCTACTAACTTAAGCTTCAGAGTGTTAACACCCGGATCCGATCGGGCACTCCCTGTAGGCTCTATCATCCGTTCGGATCATCAGCTGTCAACTCTCCTTTTTACAGATAAAGACAAACCTTGCTTTATCATTTGGTGCTTTTGTTGAAAGAATGGCAGATTCGAGATCCAATTAACACGCAGTTTCTGGAGAGTATAATCACAATAGTCAAGGCAGATTTAGGCCCTTAGAAAGAAAAGAGAGGTCTCCCGAATCCCCTACTAGGGGTAACCTGTTACCATCAGGGACATGCGCGCCATTCTTAGTGATTTCACTAAGAGCATTATCCAAACACTAAAAAAGGGCAAAGTGTCCAAGACTTTTGAAAGAGGCCATGAAATGGATTTCATAACCGAAGATTTCGAAAGAAAAAGTAGCAAGGGGATCTCCATCAATGAGCCACGAGCTCATGATGGTAGAAAATCGGGAGTCAAAACCCCAGGCAGATACAACAAGAGGAAGGGGACAATGTCCTCGAGCAGAGACTCGCCGTATATCCCCAGCAGATCCTCAACCTTATCCATCGGGGATGATCTGTCCTTCATATGAACGCCACATTGCAGTCACACGAAGGAGCGAAGAGATTAGTTCATCTCAACAGCCATAAGCAGGGAGGACAAATGTTTCAAGCAGAAACTTAAGCAGTTTAACTTGGTAGGTTCCAGAAAAGGCATGTTCGAGAAAAACACCTGTAGCAAAATGGCCTTCCCGTTTTGCAGAGAAATCATAGACTCAGAGCTATCTCCCAGGTGGAGAGACATCATAATGGACAGATATATAGGTAAAACTGACCATGCCACTTATCTTGCAGAATATCTAACAAAAGTGCAAGTGTACACCTACGACGAAAAAATTACCTGTAGAATTTTCTCCACCACTTTGGGAGAAGACGCACTCAACTAGTTCCACGAACTGCCCCAGGAGTCAATCACCTCCTTTCGATAACTTAAGGAGATATTTATCACACGGTTCATCATACAAACACAAGCGCCAAAATTTGTGAGAGATGTATGCAACCTCTATCAAAGGAATGACGAAAGTCTTTGAGACTACATCGACAAGTTTAAAGCCACAATGTCAGAGGTGAGGAATGTAAGCGTGGAGATGGCATCCAACACTCTGGCCAATGGCACCACTGATCGGCCATTGTATGAGTCGATCACAACAAGACCCTCAACTAACTTTTTCGATCTAATGGAAAGGGCTAAGTAGTACATCCAACTGGATGATGCCTTGAGGTCCAGCCATGGCAGAAGGAGCAGTGTCATGAACAGGCTCTAGCACCCAAATGGATAGATATTTAACCAAGCCTCTATATCCAATCGGATTGCAAGGAGTCCTGAGAGAGCCTCTACTTTAAGGAATCTAGAAAAAAGAAAAGAGGCCGATTGATTTAGATCCGATCGGGGAAGTGGCCAGCAAGCTCAAACCTTCACTCCACTCAATACTAACCCAACCCAGGTGTTGATGTGGATCAAGGAAAAGCACCAAAAGGTGACCTGGCCCAAAAGGCTGAACGAAAAGAGTAAAAATACTCAAAGCCATAATAAGTATTACAAGTTTCATAAGGATATCAATCACACAACCGATGAGTGTTTCAAGTTGAAGAAAGAGATTGAGCGACTCCTGCAAAAAGGGTACCTCAAAAGGTTTGTAGATTCGGTCAGAGGGGCAAGTTCCTATAGACAATCGAACCTAAAAAAGGATGATTTCGACGACGAATATGATGACGAACGGAGAAAAATGAGGAATACGGATCCTTGCCAGTCATACGTTAGGGTCATAAATATGATTGCTGGCGAATCATCCTATAGAGAAGACCTTTCCAGAAAAAGAAAGGGGAAAGGTGTCTATATTTTCCAGACATCCAAACGGTCAGCCCCAGTCACCATATTCGATAAGGATGCACGAGATGTGTTGTTTCCTCATGAGGACACCCTTGTCTTCAGGGCACGGATCAATAACTTCGATGTAAAGAGAATATTAGTGGACAATGAAAGTACAGTAAATATGCTTACCCTCCAAGCTTATAAAGCCATGGGTCTGCCGATCAAAGAACTCAAATCGAACATCACACCACTGATCGAACTCGGCAACGCTACCGTTCTAGTGGTAGGATCTATTGAGCCTTTCATCGAGCTTGATTAGGAGGCTTTAGCCCATGTCTGCAAAGTAACTTTTATGGTTATTGATATGATCTTTGCCTATAATACCATTTTTGGTAGGCCTCTACTCTTTCAAACTGGAGTTGTCACCAACATAAGATACATGGTGATGAAGATCCCAACCAAAAGAGGCGTCACCATTCTAAAGGGTGATCAAAAGGCATCCAAAAAAGCCTATGTCACCATGATAAAGCTCCAAAAAGAGGCCATGATGGTAGGACAATTCGAACAGGCGCAAGGGCGGAGAATGGATCCTACGAAAGAAATCAAGACAAAGACACTTGTAAAAGGAAAAAGTGTCCAAATAGACACCTGGCATGGGTGAAGAGGTCGAGGAGGCCGTCATGCAAAGATTGAGGCAGAGCCTTTAGTGACAATCACGACAGAAAATGGTCAAAAATTTTGCATGAAGAAGTACCATTTGCAGGTATGGTTTATCTAATGTTTTTATTACAGATAATGGCAAGCAGTTTGATATCTTGGTCTTTAGAAACTTTTGCCAAAACCTCAACACCAGCCTTAAAGTTCACCTTCGTCACCCATCCATAAAGAAATGGGATGATCGAGGTCTCCAATCAAACACTCTTGGAAGGCTTGAAGAAATGACTTGGTGAGGCAAAAGGCAACTGGACTCAAGAACTGCAAAGTGTCTTATGGTCTTACAGGACCTCTACAAAAGCCGACACCCATAAAACACCATCATCTCTTGTCTATGGCTTCAAGGAAATGATACCTGTAGAGATCAGCCTCTAATTCTATTGGTCTGTATTTTATTTCGAATGGATGAACATCCGAGATATATGCCAAGATTTGGATTTGATAGAAGAGAGGAGAGAAGATGCCTATGCCATGATCACTACCTACAAATAAAGAGTCGCTAAATACCACAATGCAAAATGGCAAAAAACCCTCAATATAGTTAATTTAGTGCTCAGAAAGACAGATATAGGCACGAGAAATAACAGGAATGGGAAGCTAATGCCAAACTGGGAAGGTTCCTATGAAATCTTCAGAAGTCAGAATGTCGAAGTACTCAAGAAGCACTAAGTATAATCATGTACAAATTGACATTCAATGAGGAAAACATTCTCCATTTCTTCTCCGTCTTTAAAAAAAAAGGTACGCTTTCATTTATTTATTTTTAGGTTTGATGTCTGTTTGCAGGTTGCTTTTCTAATTGATCGAAATCCCGATTGATGAATTTTTTAAATCCGATCGACATATTTCAATCGTGGTATTATAAAAAAGCTCCCTCGCTAGGCTCATCCCAAGCCCAAAATGCGAAGGCTTTTCTCCATTTTCGAATTCGTTTACTAGGTTTGATGTTATTCCCGAACCAAAAATGCAAGACATCTCAATTTAATCTCCACCGACTCATTCGCTAGGTTTGATGTCTATCCCGAACTAAAAATACGAAAGTCTATAATTAAATACAAAATTGTCAAATCTCTATAAAGTCAATAATTGGCCAAAATATCTTTGGAGCGGATAGTCTCCATAAAGCCAATAATTGGCTAAAATATCTCCAGAGGAGACGATCTCTACAAAACAACTGAAGACTTAATTTCGATCGAAGCTGCATCTTGATCGACGAATCAATATGGTGTAACTTATCTGCTAGGATTAACATAGCCAAAGATGTAAAAGTTAAAGTCCATTCATTTACAAGATAAGTTCCTCTCCTAGGCTCGACGTTCATATTGAGCCCAAGACAATGCAAGATCAAAAGGTCATTTTATCTTTGTATTCGATCGAATAATGCTTTAATCTATTGAACGACTGACAAGTTACCTACTAAGCTTTGACGTCATAAATCTAAGTTGCAACTAACGCCAGAGTGAGTGACTCTTATCTTATTAGTTTCGATCGGATTAATCGATCAGAACCCTAAGAATTAGGAATTATAATGCTTGAAAAGCATCTTCAAATTCAGGAAGTATTATCCTTATTCGATTTTATATATTCTCCATGGTCGATTCTATTTATTTTCCTTAGTTAATTTCATGACAAGTTCTGCATAAAATGAAAATTACAGTACGAAGGCACAATTGAAAGGCGAATCGACTTTTATATATGAAGAATTCTTATAAGTTACAAAGTGAAGGAGAAAACCATTACAAAGAAGAAAACATTACAAGGAAAATCTATGTTTCTATATTTAAAACTTCTGCATCACCTGATCGGGTACATGAGAAGAGAGCCCCAGCACCCGAAGACCTCCCACCTGATTGGTCAATGAGCGATCCATTATTTGAAGCTGATACAGAGCAAAATCGGACGTGTCGATAGCCTTGATGATGATGGTTTTTCTTATATTGATGCCAATTCGCAGAGTGATGATATAGTAATTGAAAAGTGCACAGAATCTAACCAAGATCAAAATATAAAATTGAAGCATAGTCTAAAAGGTTGTCTTGACTTCCGATTATAAAAAAAAGCTTACGTTGTAGTGTCCCTGAGACTGTGTCCACACATGGTGAATGAATGGCCTACTGTTCTCACGCCTAAACACCCCCTCATTTATCACCTTGAAATCTAGGCAAGTCATCATAGAGACCTCTGCGGGAAGATTGTATTGTGAAGAGATTTCAGCCACTTCCTCCTCCGTGATTTTCAAAGAACGAGCCATGATCTTGTGGTATTCATAAACTTCAAGAAAACCCTCATCTATAGACTTGATGCTGCTTGAAACCATCCCTAATGAAGGAGAGAAATAAAAAAATATGTTATGAATGAGGAATTACTAGGGTAATCTTGCAAAAACTCTGAAATTGCTAAAATGGCAAAGTTCGTGAAAAAAGGCATGATAGAGTTTTTCTAAGGATCACTGAGAAATGAGGAAAATCACCCCAAAAGTCATCTATTTATAGGCTCTAAACTTCTGGAATTCTCTAACCACCTCTCTACTGGATAATCGTCACGTGTCTCCAATCCGTTAAATGTATAGCGGAGAATGAATCGTCATCCTCGGCATATGTGTTGGCGTTAAATGCATAGCGAAGAATGAAGCATCGCCCTCAACACGCACACAAGCATTAAATGCAAACAGCTGTCTGAGTTGAACGGATGCGTCTCTTCAGATGGGCGCCTTTCAAAATTCAAAAATCCCGCTAAAAAGTTTGATTCGCCCGGTCGATCATATTTTTTGGTGATCGTTTGTTCTCACCGACACCACAGGGAGGAGCGCCTTAATCAGTCTAGCCATTTTAGCTTTTTTTGGTGACCATCAGAGCCGCAAGTGAGTCTCATGCATCGCTCAAAGATCACTGCCATTCTCACATGCCGACGAGTGACAACGCGTGGCTTATCTGCCAGACCTCCACTTTCAGCTCCGGCGTCGCCTGAGTGTTTTCGACCAGATTGCAGTGTCGGTTTTCTCACCCGGTCTCTTCTAGAGTTCTCTCTCTCTCAGATCTATTCCTGCCTCTTCTCTGGTGTGCATTATGTTCTCACACTGTCTGCTGTTGCTGCTTCTTGGTGAGGTATATTGCTCTCTTTGCTGATTTTATTGATTTCAGTTATTTGTGACGGGTTTAAATGGCTAAGAATAGTGATAAGAAGACCATTACTGAAATTATGTTTGGTTCGTCTAAAATTATGGATAGAAGACTGACTGGAAGTAATAATTATGCACAATGGAAAAGAACAATTCGTAGATTTGTGACGAGTATAGACTTGGAGGACCATTTAACTAGTAATCCACCATCTAAAGATGATGATGTTATTCGAAAGAAATGGTTAATGGAGGATTATAAGTTGTTTAATCAAATTCAGAATACTTTAGATCCTATTGTTGATGATGTTGTCAATCATTGTGATAGTGTAAAAGAATTATGGGAATATCTAGAATTTTTGTATGCCTGCAAACAAGATATGTCCCATGTCCATGATTTGTTGCTAAAGATTTATCGAGTGGAACAAAAAGGTCACTCCCTGTTCCAGTATTATACCGAAGTAAAATAAGCCTTTGAAGAAAAGCGGGCTATGTTTCCTATTATTGCTGATATTAAACAAATGCAAGAACAAGAGGAGCAGATTGTGGTGTAATATTTCTTAGCAGGATTGGGTTCTGAATATTATGTGGCACGCACACAATTGTTAACTGGTGAGTCACTTCCTTCTTTTATTGAAGTTTATGCTCGTTTACTTTGAGTTTGTAAAGACGGTGATTTGCCTTCTGGTATAATGCCCAATGATACAATGGCATTGGTTGGTAATGCTTCGAATAGTAATCGCAGAGGTAAAGGTGGAAATAGTAGTTATGTTATTAGGAATAGTAGCAATTTTCGTACATGTCATTATTGTGGAGTTGAGGGGCACATTAAAAAGAATTTTTGGAAATTACATGGGAAACCCTCCAAGAACTCAAGTCAGATGAATAATAAGAGGTTTGTAAATGTAGTTACTCAGGATGGCATCTTACCACTTCCACAATCATCCTTACCATCTGTCACCATTTCAACGAATGAGTATGCTCGTTTAACTGCCACTTATGATTCATAGCAGTTATCTTCTGGGACTTTAGCTTTGGCTAATACATGTAACCCTACTGCATTTCTTTTCACCTTATCTCGTAGTTGGGTTATTGACTCAGGTGCTACTGATCATATGACTGGCAACACAGGTATTCTCTCTTTTTTTGAATCTAATGCTAATTTACCTTGTGTTACGTTAGCCAATTGATCTACTGCTTCTGTAATTGGGCGTGGGACAACAAACCCAACAAATTCTCTTCCATTGTAATCTGTTTTATGTTTATCATCTTTTCCTTTTAACTTGTTATCTGTTAGCCAAATTACCAAAAATCTTAACTGTTGTGTTACTTTTTATCCCAATTATTGTCTTTTTTAGGATCTTGGGATTAAGCAGATTCTTGATAGAGGGTGTCTGGTGAATGGCTTGTATGTTCTTGAATCAACTTCTCAACCAGTGCCTCGATCCATTGCTTGCACAAGTTCATCTTCTCTTTTGCAACTTCATTGTCATTTTGGTCATCCTCCTCTTTCAACTTTACAAAAGTTATGTCCTAGTCTTAAAAGGAAATCTACTTTAGAGTGTGAAGCTTGTCAATTTGCTAAACACCATAAAGTATCTTATTCTCTTAAATTAAATAAACGTGTTGAGTCTTCTTTTTACTTAGTTCATACTGATGTATGGGGTCCACTGTTACATCCAAACTTGGTTTTCGTTATTTTGAGACATTTATTGATGATTATTCTCGGGTTACTTGGTTTTATCCTATGAAATCTTGATTGGAGTTGTTTACTATATTTTGTGCTTTTCATGCTGAAATTAAGTCTCAATTCAACAAATTCATCTGTATTTTGAGAAGTGATAATGCTAAAGAATATGTTTCTCATTCTTTTAAATCTTATCTCTCTGAGCATGGTATTATTCATTAGTCTTCTTGTATTGTTACCCCTCAACAAAATGGTGTAGCTGAGTGGAAGAACCGTCATTTATTAGAAGTTGCTCGGGCACTAATGTTTCATATGCAGGTTCCTAAAATATTTTGGGTAGATGCTGTTTCTACTGCTTGTTTTTTAATCAACAGAATGCCCTCATCTGTTCTTGACGATCAGATTCTGTATTCTCTTCTTTTTCCCTCATCTACCCTTTTTCATCTTTCTCCTCGAATTTTTGGATGTACTTGCTTTGTTCAAGACATACGACCTCAGGTTTCAAAACTTGATCCTAAATCTCTTAAGTGTGTCTTCCTGGGATACTCGCGTGAACAAAAGGGATATTATTGTTACTCACCTTCTTTGGGTCATTATTTGATATCTGTTGATTTTACATTTTTTGAACATACACCTTTCTTTGGTTTCTCTGTGTCCTCTCCTTCGCCTTCTAGTGATTCAGGGGATGATTTTCTTATTTATATTGTTAGTGAACAGGTAGTATCTCCTCTCTCTCGACCTCTTATTCATCAAGTTTATTCTCGATGTGTGCATCATTCTATCGAGACACCTCCTGCTCCTGCTTCTTCTTCAGATCCTCCACCACCACCAAATCCTAGCCTTGACCTTCCTATTGCTCTTCGCAAAGGTAAACGCACATGTACTTACCCTGTTTCTTCTTTTGTGTCTTATCATGCTTTATCACCTTCCTCCAAGTCTTTTGTAGCTTCCTTAAACTCTATTGTTGTTCCAACGTCCCTTACTGAAGCATTAGCTCATGATGGTTGGCGAGATGCAATGAAAGAAGAGATAATGGCCTTAGAGCAGAATCATACTTGGGATCTTCTACCTTTGCCCTCTCAAAAAAAGGCTATTGGTGTTTACTATTAAAATGAATCATGATGGCTCTGTTGCAAGATTGAAAGCTCGATTGGTTGCTAAAGGATATGCACAAACATATGGAGTGGATTATTCGAAGACCTTTTCTCCAGTTGCAAAACTTTTATCTGTTCGATTGTTTATTTCCTTAGCTACTAATTACAGTTGGCCACTTCATCAACTTGATGTGAAGAATGCATTCTTGCATGGGGATTTAAGTGAAGAAGTTTACATGGAGCAACCACCTGGTTTTGTTGCTCAGGGGGAGTCAGGGAAGGTATGCAAATTAAGAAAGTCTTTGTACGGGTTAAAACAGTCCCCTCGTGTCTGGTTTGGGAGATTTAGTACAGTTGTGATTGAGTTTGGCCTACAAAAAAGTGCATATGATCACTCAGTATTCTTTACATCATCTATTTCTGGGTGCATTTTGTTGGTTGTATATGTGGATGATATAGTGATAACTAGAAGTGATGAAGCTAGAATCACGAGGTTGAAAGCATTCTTTGGGACTCACTTTCAAACCAAGGATTTAGGATCATTGAAATATTTCGTAGGGATTGAAGTTTCTCGCAGTCAGAAAGGGATCTATCTATCTCAAAGAAAATATTGTTTGAATTTATTAGATGGTGCTGGTTTTATTGAGGCAAAATCATGTGATGCGCCTATGATACCAAATGTAAAGCCGAAAGCTGAAGATGGAGACTTGTTTGAGAATCCTGAAAAATATAGGAAGGTTGTGGGAAAATTGAACTACCTTACTATCACTCATCCTGACATTGCTTTTCCAGTATGTGTTGTTAGTCAGTTCATGTCATCTCCTAGAACCTCACACTGGGATGCTGTTGTATATATTCTGAGATATTTAAAAGGTGCACCAGTACGTGGTATCTTATATCGAAATTATGGTCACCACACTATAGAAGGTTTCACGAATGCAAACTATGCAGGAGATCTTTCAGACAGAAGCTCTACCATCGGTTGTTGTGTCTTTGTTAGGGGTAATCTTATTTCTTGAAAGAGTAAGAAACAGAATGTGGTGTCCCGATCGAGTGCAGAATTCGAATATAGAGCTATGGCACAGACTACCTATGAACTTATATGGCTACGTCGTTTGCTTGAAGAGATTGGGTTTGTTTAGTCTAAACCAATGAACTTATGGTGTGACAATCAAACAGCTATCTATATTGCAAATAATCCTGTGTTTCATGAGAGAACCAAACATATAAAAGTTGACTGTCATTTTACTCGAGAGAAACTAGAAGATGGATCAATCTCAACTTCACATGTCAGAACAGGAAGCCAATTAGCTGATGTATTCAACAAAGCATTACCCAAAAATCGGATCGATTACATTTGTAACAAGCTGGGCATGATCAATATCTATGCTCCAGCTTGAGGGGAGTGTTATGATATGTACAGCTATTAGGGTTTTATTATTAGCTTAATTATAGGGATATATTAGGGATTTGTTTCCTAATTCAACCTTTGTATACATTATAAATACCTGTATATTCTTTAATAGAAATATAAGAATTATTTATCACTTTCACAGGACTGTTCGGAGGGGGGACAAGTGATAAATATGGAAAAAATATCTCTAAAGGTCCAATCAAGTCGGCCCAATAACACTTGACATTACCCAATTCCATTAGCAAAAAGACAAAAGCATGAGCTGGAAGGACAAGATAGGAAGGCGATGTCCGATCGAATTGATGGGACAACACGTCTTATCAGTCCACTAACACAAGCCAATGCCCATATGCTTCACCTGCTCCTTGTCACATCGTCGCTCACCTACTCCAATGCCAGTTATCATGCCCCAAGATACTCAAGTACCCCTCCAAAGAACTCCTATAAATAGCATAAAATACAATGGCTCCAAGTATTGACTATCTGAGACTCTCTCTCTCTAAGCACTCTTTCTATAAAAGCTATTAACTTAAGCTTCGGAGTGCTAATGCTCGGGTCCGATCGGGCACTCCTTCTTGCAGGCTTTATCATCCGATCGGATCATCAGCTGTCAACTCTCCTTTTTACAGATAAAGACAAACCTTGCTTTATCAATTAGTAACCTATTATTTACCAATTATACAAACATCAGTAAACATGAAGTTTATTGATTAAGTGATATTAATATCGGTAAACCTGAAGTTTATTGATTATAGTAAAATTGAAAATTGAAACAAATACTAATAAACATGAAATTTATTAATTGTCACAAATATTAGTAAACACTAAGTTTACTAACTATTTAATATTAACATTAAGAAACTTGATGTTTATCAATTGATATAAATATTGATATAATAAAAATAGTAAATATGAAGTTTACTAATTAATTGATTGATTATTTGGCATGACCGATTTGACAACTCTGGATCAATTATAATGCATTAATTATTGAGAATTCATACATACATATTTATTAAAGAGCTAGAAGTTTTGTTTAGTTCAATTTAATAAATTCTCATAATCTACTTGTTCTCAATAAATATTATTAAAGTATCACTAGCTAATAAAGGGACTGAATTTTCTTCATTCTGGAATGAATAAAGATAATATATATGGGTCCACTATCCACCATGTGAACCACTCGAATGTTTTATAATTTTTGAAAGATGTATTGATAAAATTGTCACATGTGTATTTATTATCAACTCACAACCTATAGTTTGTGAGATTATTAAAATTAATTGCACAATTTCCAGAATATGCAATCAAGATATTTTTTTGATAATGCTAGCGATCATATGTCACGGGTAAATGATTGTTATAAGTTCATTGTACATATTCATACTCAAGGGTCTAGCAAAAATATTTATTTAATACCTCCGAATAATTGCTAGATATTTTTATGAAAACAATAGTGCTATTTTTATATATGGATATATAATTGATGTAAGCAATACTTACATGCATTATGCCAATATTGCAATTTTGGTTGAAAATTGCCTTTTAATTAATAGCTTTCCTAATATCGGGGAAAGAAAGCAGCTAAAATAAATACATACATTATATATATTTTAGATGCTTATATCGTGAACCTGAAGTTCAAAAAATTAGTTAGTTATGATGCCAATGTATTTGTTAGTTTATAGAGATTTATTAAATCTCATTTGTATTAGCCGCAAATGCTCCAATTCATAATAATGTCCCAGTAGGACAATTTTTCTTGTAAGGTAAATTATTCGGTTCCAAATAAAAATAAAATTTATAAATGACAAGGGGCAAATAAATCTATATGATCATATTATAGAGACGAGTACTCTTTAAGAGACCTATGACATAACTAATTTTTAAAAAACCCCAGAAGTGGTTCAGGTACTTAAAATTAAATAAGATATCTCAATATGTCATTTGTTATTAAAAAAGAACCGAAAAGGATAAAGATGTCGATAACATTTCTGTATAAAAATATTAAAGTTGATATTTTCAACATAGTGAGAATCTTAAAATTAAATCTGTTGAAAAATAAAAATTTTAATTACATTTAATATGAATTTTTGAACCTGCAGTTCAAAATATTGAAAAATATTATGCCAAAAAAGTACAATTAATATTCATGCAATAAACAATAAAGTCGTAAAATATAATTTATTTTATGACATTTATTGCAGTGATTGACATTAATTGTAAAATTACATATTTTCTTATAATTGATGCAATAAATTTTTACTATTTTTTAATTTGGTAATATATTAGTATGTAATTAATTAATATTATTTGTCTATTTAATAATAAAATTACATATAATTTTTAAAAGATTTATTATGCCTAAAGCATATAAATACTTCTGAAAATTTTTATTTAATACAATTATATCTATTTTCATGATTTATTTATGATTTTAATTACTGAAACTCTTAAAGAGTTCAAAATTGTTTAACGAATTTTATAAACTAAATTTTGTTTCGACTTAAATATCGAGTACTATTTGATTGAAAGAAAATTTTTATAATGTGATTATATGTTATCTTCCATTGAGTACTCAAATAGTTGTAAAGTTACTAAATACAATATATTTCATAATTATATATTATTGCTATTAATGCATTATGTAATCATACATTACATGGTAATTGTCAAATTGTTACTTAAAATTACATATTATTTTAAAGATTTTAGTTCTCTATATAATTATATATATTTCATTTGTATAATTTTATATCTTTAAGTAATTTTTTAGAAATATTTGAATTAATTTATTAAATGCATTCATTTGTTATAGCTATTATATGATTTTGTTGTGTACAAGTCATTAAATTATTTTTATTACATTTGTTTCATTCCTTCAAATTAATGAAGCAATATAGAATTATGGCCATAAAAAATTGTATGTTCAAGAAATGATAATTATTACTATTGTATGATTAATTATTACCATCAGAAGTGGTTGATAATTAAGAGAAGAAATAAGAATGGTTAAGAAAACCATTTGAGAATAGATAACTTATTTATAATATAGTATAAAATTACATTGGTCATGTACCTATTGTACGCATGACTATATTATTAGATTTTATAAAATTTTTCATCTTAAATGAATGAAAGATGTGTAAATGAATTTGTACATGCTTATGTACAAACATGTAATTTTATAAAATAAGTTTTATTTATTATTTTTCAGCTCATGCATCATATATCCAGAAGATATATAGTAAGCATATCTAGAAGATATGTGACTCATTTTTAGAAAAAAAACTTCATAATATTATGTATTGAAACTCTACATACACAAATTTAAAGTTTTGTACCAATATTTTTATGAAAGAAAGAAAAATACACGTTGTACTTTTTTTTCTTAACTAAGGTTTTTTCTCACTGGATTTTTTTGTTAAGATTTTTAATGAGGTAACTTATAATGTGTATTAAAAATATTGTATACTCCTTTTTCCTTTACTTGATTTTAATCCCACGAGGTTTTTTTCAGTAGGATTTTAATGAGGTACAATACATAGATATTCAAGAAAAAGTGTGTATTATAAATTCCATGATTGTGAATGTCCATAACTCTTTAAAATTGATAGAATGACTTATCAAATGGAAAAGGCAAACATTATTATCCATGCAGGATATTTTGTAATATTGTTAATGAATTCAAAATCTGCCAGAAGCGTGATAATATTTTAACGAATAAAAAATGTATCAATTTTTGAAAGAAAATGTTGATATGGATAAGTCTTATCCATTGAGCATTCCAATGGTTGTTCACTCGCTTGATGTTAAGAAATATCCTTTTTCGTCCACAAGAAGATAACGAAGAGATTTATGGTTCTAAAATACCATATCTTAGTGTAATGGGCGTACTTTTATATCTTACAAATAGCACTAGACCAGATATAGCTTTTGAAATTAATTTGCTAGCAAGATTTAGTTCTGCACCAACTTGAAGGCACAAAAATGATGTAAAACATATTCTACGTTATCTTCGTGGCACTTCTGATATGGGTTTTTTTCCAAAAGGAGTAAATTCAAAATTGACAGGGTATGCTGAAGCTGGATACCTATCAGATCCTCATAAAACTCGGTCATAAACAGGTTATGTCTTCACATATGGTGACACTGTTATTTCTTGGCGATCTATTAAGCAAACAATCACTGTTACTTTCTCAAATCATTCAGAAATATTAGTCATCCATGAAGCAAGTCGTAAATGTGTGTGGTTGAGAATCATAACTCAACATATTAAGGGAACAAGTGGGTTCGTAGTGGAGAAAAAGTCAACAAAATTATATGAGGATAATACAGCATGTATCTCACAACTCAAAGGTGACTACTGATGGAATATGACATGGTATGAATGTGATGATAGCACAACGAAAAAACAAAAATTTTTATCATACATGCCATACAATTCTATGACAAGAATCGAAACATGCAATTTTAGAGTTTTAAACTTACAACTTTAGATGCCTTTAAAACTTTATTTTGATGATGACCAGCAACCAAGAAGGATATGTCCACCTTAGATCTTCACCACCAATGCCAAGGAACAACCTTTACGCCACTCCCTCTATTCTCACACACACACTTGCAAAGATGGCTTAAAATCAAGAGTGCTAGCTCTATGATTGTGTATTCGGCAATGGGAATGATTTGAAGCCACAAGATCTGATCTTGTTCTTCCTTTAGGTTACTATTTCAGCCCGAGAACACAAGAGAACAAGAAAGATTTCTTTCCCCTTGAGTATTTCGGCCAAGAGAGAAAAATAGCAAAACGGCATACCCTTTTTATTCATTTTTCATTAATATATATCACTTAATTTAGGTCAAGTGTGAGTGCCAAAAATTAAGTGTTAATTTCAGCCTCCATCACTTCCTAATTAAGAGTTATATCTTAATTTAAATTCTATTAGAATTTAAATTCAAATGGCATTAGTCATTTAATCAAAACAAACTTACTTATTTAAGGTGATAAGTTGCCGAATTCAACTAGTATTTTAGTTTGAATTTTGGCTACTTTAATTCTCTCTCAAGTATTATATTTTGATTAAATACAAATTAGGATTTAATACTCAATTAACTTAATTATACATAGATAGTTAATCAATTGAAATTAAACCTAGCACATGCCAACAAATTTCTCGCGTGACCAACTGTTAACAGATTTGCCTAAAACAGCAAGTTGTTTTAGGCAAAAAGACAGTTCAATATATTTGTTGTTTTAGGCAAAATCGCACCAAAAAAACTGTTTTTACAGATTTGCCTAAAACAACTAGCTGTTTTAGGCAAAAATCTGTTTACCCATTTTATGCATTAATTTGACTTTAAATAAAAGTCCAAATTAATTCCCAATACACAATTTAAATATTTTAAGCCCAATGCTTTGTGTGCGATCCTATAGATCCATTTAATGTTGGCAATGAATTAATAAATTAATTCAAAGGCTATATATATTCTCTAGCAAGATATTATAGCATTCCAAATTAAATGAAAATGCATATGGCATTTAGTGACCTAATGCAATTTTGCATAGTCTCTTACCCATAAATATCAGAATTAATATAAGGCATGGAACCAGTCATCCTTATATATATTAATTCCTTTCTTGATATTCCAGTGACACTGAACTCTCAGATAAATAATGATTACTCATTATTTCATCTCGGTATGGCCATACACTTCTCAGTTCACTGATCAAGTGGCCGATGATATTTTCTCTCTTAATGAGAGGGGTAATCCCTTCACTTCTCCCATGCTCTCTAACATGAATCAATGCATACCCAATCATACCTGTACTTGTCACTCTGTTACGAGTACGTTAGGTGTATGTCAAAGTACACAGTAATTCATAAAGAGTTTCATAGAGATTTCAGGTCTAAGAACTCCGATACAAAACTTGCATATGAGAAACACTTATGACTTGTACCATGTAGTGTTCTCATGAGTGGATCTAATCCAGATACCGTGTTCTAAACATGTATCTATGATCTCTGATTGACACTCTTGTCCTTATGATCCGTAAGACAGAACTCAACTTATCAGAGAGAGCATACTAGTCTTAATTCATTTGTTATTCCCATAACAATGACTGACTAGGGATATTTAGAATGAAGTCTCATTTGTTTCAAGGTCTTACAACCATGTGCCTCATACATGATAACTTAAACTGAAACAACATTCTTGGATAGTTCTATCAATTGATATGCACAGGAATACAATAGATAAAATAAATGCCTCATTTTATTAATTTTAAGTGTTTTGTTACAATGCATTGGGGCTAGGGCTTACACTAACAACTACATCAAAAGAGATAGAACCAAATATATCTTACCAAAATTCTTCTATACTCATGAACTTATAAAAGAAGGGCAGATCGATGTTTGCAAAGTTCGTTTAAGTGATAATCCAGCAGATTTGTTCCCAAAGGCCCTACCAAGTTTAATTTTTAAGAAGCATGTGCACAATATTAGAATGCGTCAATTAAAGGATTTAGTATGATTCATTCTATTGTTGAGAAAAAGTACATATAAATATTGTACTCTTTTTTCCTTCGCTAAATTTTTATCCCACTGGGTTATTCTTAGCTGGGACATTATAAAACTTCAAAATCTATTTTACGAGGTGTGTGATTCGATTGGTGAAGGTTCTAAATGCTGGGACATTATAAAACTTCAAAATCTATTTTGTGAGGTGGAGGTTAAGTAGATTACTCAAATTCCTTTAAGAATGTTTTCTCAATCTAATGTTTTATTTCATGACAAGAAAGGTATTTATATGGTTAAATCGGGGGTATAAAGCCTTATTGCATTTGGAAAAATTGGATCTAAGTGCTGCTGGAAAAGGTATTTATACAATCAAACTGAGGTTTTGTTTGGTATTTGAAGTCATTACCAAAGATTAAACGTTTCTTCTGGTGTGTCCTTTGAAACATTATGCCAACACAAGGTTTTCTGATTTGTGGAGTGCCAAGATGTCAACCATGTGTTATTGCTCTATAACTGTGCAATGGAGACTTGAGATATTTTGAATCATGCACAAGTATCTCAATTTCAATCTATTATCTCCATCTTCGATTATTTTGTTCATGCAAGCGATGCAATGTCTGCTGTTGAATTCTCTGTGATTTTTTGGGGAAAATCTGTCATGCGAAGAATGATCTCATTTGGCATAACAAGATGATTTCTTCATGGTTGTTATTGAAGAATGCTGAAGATTATTTGGTTGAGTGGAAAATAGCAAATGTTCTTGATGCTTTAAGGTATAACATGCAGTAGGCTTGTATATGTGCAAGTGATTATAGCGGTGCCACATGGGTTGAGAAATTGGATGGATCTATTTCTTCTTCAATAGCGCAGTTCGATTTTGGAGCAGTTATCAACTTTATAGTTGGTGATTTTGTTTGTGGATCAAGTGAATTTCAGAGTGATCCTAATCAGTGGCGGCGCCATGTTGAGTGGAAGGGGGGCAATTTTTGAAATATATATATATATATATATATATATATATATATATATATACCCCTTTAAAATTTTATTTTTACCCTTTTATTTTTAATTTATTTTTTAATTTTTTGATCAATAAAAAATAAAAGTACAAAACTCTATTTTTATTTCTTAAATGGTTTTCAAAAATAAGCTAAATTTGAGAAAAAATAAAAATTACAATAAAAATTTATCTTTAGTTAAATGTTAGTAATTTAGTTTTTCAATTTTTTTTTACTTTTATATCTCTCAAGTATTAGCAATATTTCATATTTGTATATTTTTATTAATTTTTGTGGAGTTTATTTTCAATTTTATTCTTTTAAAAGCATGAAAAATTAAATTTAATAGTAATTTGTAAAATTTAGGTCCATTTTAAATACACATGAACAAATTAAATTGAACAAATTAAATATCCATTTGTAATATTTGACAATGATGGAATCTTCTTTGCATATAATAAAGGCAACTTACTCCGTGTTACTGAATTTTATACTATTAGTTTTTTCTATCATTTTACTCATGATTCTTGAAAATCAATCGGAAACATATATCATTGATATGAGGTCTAATAGTAAGTTTTCAAATATTATAGAAATTAGTGATCTTGCTGAAAAAATGATACAAACAAAAAAGGCTATTTTATATCATTTAATTTATAAACTCATCGTTTTATCACTTATTTTATCTGTTGCAACTATAACAATTGAAAGAATATTTTTTACTATGAAATATGTAAAAAATTAATTACTTAACAAAATAAGGAATACATGAATGTTTGATTGTTTGATCACTTATATTGAAAAAAAATGTATTTAATGCTATTGATAACGAAATCATTATTTGTCGCTATCAATGCATACAAATTCGTAGAGTGTAATTGTAATTTTTTAAAATATATTAATGAATATTTTTTATTTAATAATTTATTTATAACATTTATGTTATATTTTTTTAAACATGATTTAAATTTTTACCCCCCTTACTCGTAAAACCTGACTTCGCCACTGATCCTAACAATCTGGATTTGGCACAGGCTCTAGCCTTTCGCGCTATTCTTTAATGGGTGGTTTCTAATATGCTGTAATCTAGTTACTTGTCTGATTCAAAAAATATTATTATAGGTCTTCTTTCATCAGTTAAAGATCACTCGCAGTTGGACTTGATTTTTCAAAATTACAAGGTTTTCCTGCAACGTAGAACAAGCATCAAGTATGGTTGGATTAGGAAATAACATAGTTATTAAAATTGGATCGGAAAGGCCAATTGAACCGGTTTAATTGCAAATCGGTAGGCCAGTCGGTTAGTTCAATTACTAAAAACCGAATTGGTAAAAAACTGGATTGAACCAAAAAAATCGAATAGAATCGAAAAACCGAAAAATCAGTCAAAATCGATTCTTTTGCTAAAAAGTATAAAAAAATATTTTTTTTGTATATTTTCACCCATCCGCATATATATATATATATATATATATATATATATATATATATATATATATATATATATATATATATATATATATATATATGGAAAAATTAGTATTTTAAATTTTAAGTATATCACTTAATAATTTAATATACTTATTATATTTTTTATTCATTGTAATCATATATATATATATATATATATATATATATATATATATATATATATATATATATATATATATATATATATATATATATATATAATTTTCATTATTTATTTATTTGAAAAAATTAGTATTTTAAATTCTAAATATGTCACTTAATAATTTAATATACTTATTATCTATTTGGATCATTGTCATAGTATATTAAATTATTAAGTAATATCTTTAGAATTTAAAATACTAATTTTTTCCAAATAAATAAATAATGAAAATTTAAAATATACATATATATATATTAAATTTTTATTATTTATTTATTTAAAAAATTAATATTTTAAATTATAAAAATGTCACTTAATAATTTAATATACTTATTATCTATTTGAATTTATTGTAATTAAATATAATTATACTCATATATGAAAGGTTAATATTTTTTTATGTTTACTTCATTAGTACTCCATCTAAACATGAAATTATTTTCATGATATGATTGTATTTTTATGTTTCTAACATATGATAATCAAAAATCTATAATTAATCACTTATAATAATAAAATTAAAATTATATTTTATAATTTATTATTAGAATATTTGTGATATATATTTAATATTTGATAAATATTTTTTTTAATTTTTATACAATAGTATTTAAAAAATTATAATAACTATAATATTTTAAAAATAGAAAAAAATTCGGTTGAACCGATCGAACCACGAAAATTTTTAGCCTTGTCAATTCTTTATCCGGTCCGATTTTAATAACATTGGGAAACAGGATAAAAGGAAGGCCCATGTTTTGGCCCGATCTTCCTTTTGTTTTCTTGTCTATTAGTTTGAGATCATTTCCTTACTTGTTTGAATTGTATTGGAGTTTTATTGATTTATTTATCTTTAAAAGAAAATGATTTTATTATTATGATTTTTCTTTTTCATTTTTGAATTATTTCCAACAACTCTATTAAAAAAATTACAAGGATAAATTTACAAAGAGAAACAAAACATTTTTTTTTGGAAATATTTAAATTAAAGTGTTGCATTTCTTTATAATCACATCTAACTTGCGCTCTCTAGCCAGGTATTGAAAAAGGTTTCATGTGGCTACAAGTTAAGTTATAATTCAAAAGTTTAGTGTTGACAAATTAAGAGATAAATAAATATATCGAATAGGGGTGTGCAAATGATCAGTTCGATTCGATTTTGTACCAAATCAAAAAAATTGAGAACTAAAATTTATAAAATATAATAATCGAATCGAAATCAAAATTTTTAAGACCAAAATCGAATGGACTGAAATAATTTTGATCGGTTCGATTCAGTTCAACCAATTATTGATTTTTATTTTCATGGCATCTCTGCGCGTGGGTTTTCATTTTCATTTAAGCCCTGTTTTCTTTTTGGTTCTTTCTTTTGATGTTCTTGGATCACAGCCCAGACAATGCTCTCTCTTGAGCTTGGGTTAGAGACCACATCAGCAGGCCCAATGTATGTGGCCCAATCAAAGCCTTTGTTGAAACCTATAACTCTTCTACTTGCATTTTTCTTGTCTTTCTTTTCTTTTTTTTTTTATTTTTTTAATAATTTTTATCAAACCGTCCTTCACTAAATAATTTGTTTTCAAAAACAAATGTACCATTAATTAATTAATATGAGCTCTTATATTAAAAACATAATATTTCTTTATTTTTCATCCATACATTAAACATAACAAATTATTTTTCTAAATAAAAATATCTATTTGGTATGTCAAACTCAGCAATAGTAAACTAACATAAATGCTTTGGCAAGAAAGAAAAAAAAAAGAGATTTTGTGAATTTTATTTTAGCAGTGTTCAAAATAAAAAGAACAATCTCCCTAAAATAACTCATATATATGCATACATACTATTGAGCTCATGAAAGTAAAGATGTTCAGAAAGAAAAAAATTAATAAACCAAAAAGAAAGAAATTAATAAATCGAATTAATAATTACTTAATTAAAAAATTATTAAATTTTTCTTTGTGTACCAACATGTTCTCTTAACTCAATGGGTACTATTGTTCTTGAATTAATGGATGCCTTTTTCTAACTTGACATTATTAGATATAAATTATTTTCAAGCAAAAAAATATTTAAACAAAATTTTAAAATAAAAAAATTGAGAAAACAAAAAAGATTAAAGTAAAAAAAATAGTGAATTATTTTTTGTAGAGTAAAAAAATATTAAAATAAAATTTTAAAATAAAAAATAAAAATAAAAAATTTGAGAAAAAAAAAGATTAAAGTAAAAAAAATTAGTGAACTATTTTTTGTAGAGTAAAAAAAATATTAAAATAAAACTTTTAAATTGAAAAAGAAAATGAGAAAACAAAAAAGTAACAAAATAAGAAAGCTCATTTCTCGGGATTGAATCCGTGACCTCATGATGTCCTTTATGATTTCACACCACCAAGTCAAGTTGTAATCTCTTAAATCTTGACACTATATATATATATATATATATATATATATATATATATATATCGGTTTGATTCCTTCGAATTTTCAATTTTAAGAATCGAATAAATCGATTTTTTTATTTCGGTTCAGAACCGAATCGAATAAATCGAAAATCGAAATAACCGAACCAAATATATCAAAATTCATTCAGTTCGATTTTTAATTTTGGTTCAATTTTGTACACCCCTAATATCAAAATAAAAAAATGTAAAAAAAGGATTCAAAAATATATTTTTATTAAAGAAATCTCTTTATTTTGTAGAAAATCATGTGCCCTTTGGTAGAAGGTCGCTTTAAGCACCATTATTATTAATTTTGAAATCTGCACCAATATTATTATTCTTCCTTCTTAGACAAGGAAAATAAAATTGATTAAGATTTTATGCTATTATTCTTGAATTAATTCTGACAATAACACATGGCAATTGCTTGCCAACTCTCATAACACCCACATTAGATAATTAGGACAAAGAGTTTGATTTGTGATAATTAGAGCTTATAAGATCTTTATATTTGTAATACAACAAACTAGACATTACCATATAATTCCAATATCAAAATTTGGACAAGACAATATGAAATTAAAAATATGTAATTTGATTGATTCTTTTCCGGTCACATGATATGTTGTGAATTTGTCATGTAGGAATGTACCATGCACACAAATCAGAAACCAACAATATTGCTGATGTGGGTTCCACTAATCTAATAGTGGGCCCACATAGTCATATCTAGTTATCTACCCATGGCCCAAAAATCTAGTCTGAAGCCATGGAGCCCCTTTTCTATGCAACCCATCAAAAGAAAGGAAGGTGGCCCATTATTGACCTACCTAAAGAGGTCACATACAATGTTAGAACTCTGCAAGAAACCAAGTTAAGGATGGGGCACCATCCGCTAACACATTATATATGTGGACAACTCATGTGCAACCTTGGCTTGAGCGACTGGTTCACCCTTTCAACCATAGAAATTACAAAAAAAATTAAATAATTTGGGTCCATTCATATTTGCTGTAAAGAAAATTGATTAGACATTTCATTTGTAATCATGGCAGACCACTTAATCGCAATAATTTCTATTCGCCAGTCTACATTTATTAATTAAATTAATTCAAATCATATTGAATAAATTAATAAAAAAAATAAAATATTTTTTAAAATATTTAAAAATATTTCTTTTTGAGAGTTTAAATTCAATTTTTTCTTATTACAGTAAAAAGCATACTCATAGTTCCCTTTCATCTGTTTCGGGATATATATAAGTTAATCAATATATTAGAGATATTATTATTAAATTAAAAAAAGGATCAAAATGTACATAATTAATTTAGGTTGCGTTTGTTAGATCAATTGAGATAAAAAAAATTTTAAAATAAAATTAAAATAGTTTTCATACCAAAATATGAATTAATTAAAATAAAACTGAAAACAATTTCGAATTTTTTTCTGTTATTTATTAAATTTTTAGAAATTAACTAAAAATATATTTTTTTCAATTTTTCAATTATTTTTTATTTGACAAAATAAAAGAATGCATATTTTTACGTTATATCAAAATGTGCATATCGATAGTTAACAAATTATATGACTTTTTTTTTATGGATTTCACTTTTTTTAATAAAAATTTTAAAAAGGTTGAAGATTTGGAATTCATTTATTTTCTTTCAATTCCAACATTTTTAAATTTAACAAATATTACCTTAATATTATGATACAGTATAACTAATAAAATATGTGCAAGTCCCGCTTTCCCTTTCTTCACATACAATATATCAAATTTCAACATTAAATCTATAAACCAAGCTTACAATCCAATCAATTTGAAAAATTTATAATCTTTCGCTGTTGAAAAATAACTTTTTTAACTAACTCATGTCAATTTTTTTTTTTTAATGAAACGAAGTTTGCTATAGATAAATAATAAAATATTACTTCCTTCGTTATTTTTTATTAATCACTTTTATTGTTTTCACTAGAATTAAGAAATAATAAATAGATTTAAATTTAGTATTAAATTATGTGATTAAAACTAAATTATCAAATCTGATTGGTTATAACTTTATTGAGAAAAAAATAAATTGAAAAAGTAAATTAAATTATATTGAAAATATAAAAGTAACAGATAAATATAATTTAAATTTTACTCAAAAGTAACAGATAAAAAAGAATGAAAAAAATACCTATTATTGATCTTTTTATCATTTTTTTTGGTGCAAAAAGGTATTTAGAATTAAATGCGAGTTCATGATAAGGGACATATATATCATAGTACATATTATTACCAACATCTAAATATTTTTCCTAGATTTACCTGTTGGTAATTAGTGCAATGACCTTTTAATTGCAGAGAAAAACGTGATTACAAGTTTCCATATTCCTTGTGCTTTGTTTCTCATGATAATACAGCCATTAATCTGACTTTTTCGCCGGGCAAGAGTCGAGTAATTAATTTCAAGTTTTTCAAATCTCCGGATTGTTCTAATAATACAGTAATATAGCTAATTATATAATAAGACACATAAAAATAATAAAAAAAATACTAATCTCCAAGCTTTTATATAGTTTTATTAAACATTGGATATTACAAATATTTGAATGGGTGCGATCATACCAGTACTAATGCATCGGATCCCATCAGAACTCCGAAGTTAAACGTGTTTGGGCGAGAGTAGTACTAAGATGGGTGACCTCTTAAGAAGTCCTTGTGTTGCACCCCTTAAAAAAAACAAAAAAAAAACAAACATTTGAATAATTAATTTGATATTACATAAACTTTCAATACATAGAAAACCCGCATGAGAGAGTCCAAAAAAATGTCTCCATTGCCATGTGAGTTTCTTTTTTTGTCCTAATTAAATCAAATACATATATATGAATTTTAATTTTATCAGTCACTTGTCAGTAATATTTTCTTCAAGCAACAACAGAATATCAATACTAATGAATACACAATTTAATTAAAAGAATATAAATTTGGCCCTTCATCAAAAAAATAATAATAATCTTCAGCTCCAACTATTCAGCAAAGCTCCACAAACGAATATCGCCTTCATAAAAATCATCAATCACGGGATTGAAAGAAACTCCATTGATGAACATTTGATCAAGAAACTTGGACGACTGTAACTGAATTAACTGATCATCAAAACTGAACCAAGAAGAATCGTCAAGCACTGAAAGAGGCGGATGATTATAGTTATCAAAAGATTGCATTAGTGAAAAATCATCATAATTTTCAAGCTGATCAGAAGGAGAGGAAGGAATCGAAGAAGAAGAAGAAGGGGTAGTGGCGGTGGCGGTGGCGGAGGCGGCATTGTCGACAAAACTATTGGCGGCGGCGGCGGCGACTCTTTGGATGGATTTAGGGGACATAACAGTATCGGGAATGTAATGAGAGGAAGTGATATTGGGGAAGTTAAGATTAGCAGAAGAGCCTTTAAGACATAAAAGAGCAGCATCGTAAGCTCTAGCAGCAGCTTCTGCTGTTGAATATGAACCTAACCAGATTCTTGTTTTTTGATTTGGAGCTCTTATTTCTGACACCCATGATCCCCAGCTTCTCATTCTTACTCCTTTGTATTTCTTCTTATTATTATTGTTATTATTGCCGATTCCTCCTGATGATCCCATTGTTGATCCTTTTCGTGATTGGATCTTCTGCTCGCTCTTCACCATTGATGATCGAGAACTTGAAAGAAATGGATCAAGATTCGAGAAAAGGGATCTTGATTGCGTTTTCTGTTGGTTCTTTGTGTGTAAAATGTTCTTTTTTCAAGGGGAAGATAAGTAATGAAGTGAGAACTAAGAATGAGGGACAAAAGTTCGATATTTATAGATGAAGCGATGAGAATTTTTTTTTTTTGTTCTCCCTAGTAAAGGAACAGTAGTTCTAAACTTGAATGTTAAATGGGTGACAGATATTTTCAAGCTAAGTAATTTAAATGATAAATAATTAATTTTTTTTTTAAAAATGACTTGTCTATCCTAGTGTAGTCAAACCATGCCAGATAATTAGACCACATTAGTAATAACCACAAATAATAATAATATTAATATTAATAATGCAGAGAAATTCATGGCTTACACTCAACCTTTTACAATCTTTAACTTAAAAGAAAAATGAAATGAACCCTCTTGCTATTCTATATGAACCCTCTTGTTTAAATTTCATTTTCATTATCTAGCAGTACTCTTGTATACATTTAATAACGTAGGATTTTTGAAATAGTAAAAAATTATCCAAAAATGATCTTTCACTTCTGTCAAAAAGATTTTATGGTCTTTAATTAATAAGTTTGGGAAATGTGGTGTGCTGCGACTCAATCTTTCTTAAAATCTTCTGTTCTTTGTAAGGAAGCCATTTACATGACCTTCTATTTCATTTTTCATTTTTATCGTTTTTATTTTTCCTTTTTTATCGAACAAATAATAACCTAAAAAGAGTGCTTTTATTATTATTATTTTTTCAAATACATAGATATTGACCAACCAAAAAAGATTAAAAAGGTATTAAATCTAAGACTCTAACCCACATGCACCAATTAAAGATAGACAACAGACCAGCATGGAAAGTTCAACAAAAGCAAAGTAGTAGATTTTTTTTTTCTTTTTTTTTTTCTTGATGGACTTGCATAACAAGTAAACCTCCCCAGTGGACACCTTGATTAAAAAAATTAATTATTGCATACCCTAGTAATAAATATTTTTAAAGAAACAAGGGCAATTGTGTAAATCTCACATGGGTTATTGTCAAATTTTGAGTATCAAAATCCGGATTGAAAAATAAAATAAAAATAAAGTATATAAATAATGTCGAAACATAGGATTCTCTGTGCAAAGGCAACTTCCAGGATCTGCAGGGTGTGATGGTTATAAGTAGCTTTTTATTTTAAGGGTAGCTGTGAAACACTTAATAATTTATTTATTTTTTAAAAAAAGAAGACGATAATTATAAAATGATATTAATAAAGAATAATAATTAGTAAAACAGAAGAGTGCTGAAAAAAACGCGCAGTCTTAACAGTAAGAAATGAGAAGAATAATAAATATATATAAAAGAACCAGCTGTTGCTCTTCTGTCATGCAAGCTCTAAAACCGCGTCCCTTTTATTTTCACTTTCTTTCTCTTTCGCTGACGCTATGCTATCCCCATCTTAACATTATATTGCTGATGAATCTTTTGATTGTGACATTTCAATTTTAATTTTTTTTTTTAGATTAAGTGCGTGAATTCATGAATATTAGTCACCATTTTTTAAATCTCCATAACAAAATCAAAAAATATAATTAATATTTATTTTATTTTTATAATAATAACGTTTGAAGTGGAAAAATATTTATATATACGTAAATTAATCACATAACAGAAAATTAAGGAATTGTATTTCATGCTTTATAGATAACATGAAATATTAAATATTAATTTCAAGACTAAAGAAAAAAAATGGTTGGATAAATTAAAGAAAAAAGAGGGTATATAAATATGGAATGACCAATTTAAGATACACATCCCAAACTGTATTTTCGCAGGACCCTTTGGTTATACTTGCTGACGCATTGATGACTTGACTTTTGATAATGTATAATTTTATTTATATTTGTATAAAAATAAAGAAATAGGAATGGTACGGCAAAACCAAACTCAGCACCTTAACTACAAGTAGGAGAGGTAGTTGTTTTAAGGAGAAAAAGAGGAAAATGCCAGCAATGCATGGGGAACCATCAACCTGTTTTACCCTTTTTCCCACTCCTGCAAGACACTTCAAGTTACTACACATTATAGAATATTTTTCATTTTTTTAACCTAACCTAATCCTACCATCTAAATTATGAATGCATTATATACCATTGATGATGTTAGCCAAAGCATTATTCAAATTTTGATATAAAATATTTGAAAAATTGAACGATTTTATCCATGTACTTTTTTTTTATAAATTTTTATTTTTAAATTATTTGAAATTAATAGATTTTACCTTTATATTTTTTAAAAATAAATAATTTTTGTTGGTAAATTCGTCAAAATAAACATATCATCATATTCCTAAAGTTAATGATATATTATTATGTGATACGAGATAAATGTAACATTGCATTGTTTTGAATAGATAAGGATAAAAATAGATCAAAAGAACTTTAAAAGTAAAATTATTCTATTTCAAATAGTAAGGAGGTAAAATATCATATTTTTTTGACAAAGGAAATGGAATGTGTTTACCGCTAGAATGTTCTATTGGAGACAGTAAAACATCACATCCGTCCTTCTTTTGTACAAGCGTTTGACTACCTTTTGCGCGACAATGGTGTTTCACACTGGGATAAAACGTGTTTTAACTTTTTTTTTTTAATGCCCAGTGGATTTTTGTTTTGTTCATTTATATATATTTATACCATAAAATTTTTTCTTTTTTTTTCTATTTCTCACCAAAAATTATTTAAAATAATATTTTAAAATATATTTTTATTTTTATATCTTAATTTTTTATATTTATAACAAATATCAATGAAATAACACAAATTATAATATCTTAACTTTTTTAAAGTATTAAAATACTTTACCATTTATTTAAATATATTTAAAATTAAGTATGTTAATTTTCAATAAATATCAAATTTATTTTATAATATTAGTTATTAATTTATTAAATATAAATTTTGACCAGTAAATTATGTTTATTTTATGATTTTTTTGAATTATTTTTACGCATTTAAAATTGAATTAAATTTTATCTATTTTTTATAATTTTATATTATAAATTTTAATAGTTAACCGAAAAATATTGGTTAATCAAATCGAAAAAATCGAAATCAATAAATTATTTAATTGAATATAACGGACTGATTAATAGTTAGTATTTTTAAAAAGTTAATATTACTAAACTGATTAATTATTTACTTATAAATTGATTAATTAATTTATACTTACCCTTAATTATTGAGCATGTAGAATTTGTTGCGTCTATTTTTGAACAGAATGTTTGCTTGGTTCAATGGTTAAAGTTTTGCCAGGATATGCCTCTTTCTAACATTCTATATCAACAGATTTCTTGCAATTTCTTTTTTGACAATAGCATCTTAAAAGTTTTATAAATTGGAATTTCTTCAATGTTCCAGAAGAGATGCAACTGCCACTTGTAATAATTTCGTCTTTGTAATTGTCAACTGTGATGTTAGATTTTTGGTAGATAGAATTATGCAGTAATATTTTGCCGATATGTAAATACTAATTCGTGATTAATTAAGACATCCCTCATTTTTTAATCTGCTCTCAAGCTCATTATTTTCTCCGTATTAATAAATTCTTAACTACCCTACTTTTGACCTAGTCCAATCCACTGTCATTACTGGAATTTTTACTAAATTTTGTTTAAGTTATAACATTTGAAGTGATTTTACATTTACCCTTTTTTTAAATTATTCATCCCTAATTTCACTCATTATTTTCTTCATTTTTTATACATATTTTTACACTTAATTTTAGGTGGTTAATGTTATCTTAAGCAAGTTTTATTTTTAATTAACATTCACCAGATTAAAAAGGAGAACTTTCCCTGATCTCAAATTCTTTACCTAATCCCGGTTGGACTTGAACCCTAGAACCAATTAAAATGTAAATTATTATTAAGTGGTTGGAATTATTCATCTTTTAGGAAAAAGGTTCTCAAAGTCATGGTAAATGTAATTGACTTGACAATGTAATCTTACCTAGCACATGAATTTTTTTTTTTTAAAAGATCATAACACGACTTGTTAATTACATTAATTTAAAATTATTAATTTTTTCTTTGTCCCAACATATTCTCATATTCATATATGCACAGCATGTGAACATGAAATTGCAATTACAGCAACACTACCTTGAAATATAAAATTAACCATGAGAAAAAAAATAGGAATATTATTAAATCCAAGCAGAATTGATTTCTCCAATGATAATTTATGTGTGAAAAGAATAATGTCGTCAATCCGTACAACTTTCTCTGCATCCGTTCTCCTTCCTCTGTTCACTTTGCCTCATGGAATAGTCCATGTATAATTAGAGGGTATAATTTTTTTAATAATATAATTTAAATAAATAAATATTAAATTGAAGTGTTTGAAAAAGATTTTATCAAAATAGGGTTGTGTATCTGAAATCGCTGACAAGTGGTACGGTATTGTCAGGGTGTCAATGAAACCGCAGGAACAGGCTATAAAACCGTTGGTGGGGCTAGCGGTTTTACACCTGAAATCATTGGTGGGACCAACGGTTTCAAGTCTGAAATCGCTGGTTCCACTAACGATTTCAGGTGTGAAAACCGGCTCTATTGCTTCCCCACCTCTATATAAATATTGTCCGATCATTTACCGTTTCCCTTGTAACGAAAAATTATAAACTCTTCTATTTCATTTTTTGTTCGTATGTTGACAATAATCTAAGTAAACAATATGTTTACGTCAGATCAATAATAATTTCTACAGTATTATCATAAAAAGTCAGTAAATATTTATTTATTTTTATGTATAATTATATATGTTCAATTTTATTTTAAATATATGATAATTATAATTTTATTTAATAAAATGCAGAAATTATCGTGGCTGTTTATATTTTTATAAATAATTTTATTATTATTTTTAATTTTTTAATATTATTATTTTGACTATTATGGTTGCTAATATTATTATTGTTATTATTATTATAATCATAATTGTGATTATCTTAATTTTTATTATTTAATTATTATTATTATTATTATTATTATGCGTAAATATAATAAAATAAATAATAATTATTATTGAATAAATAAAATTATATAAATTAATTAATAAAATATTTTAATATTTTTTACATATAGGTAGTTGAAAGATGTCGACATATACTGACTTTTATTTGCACATCGGAGGGAAAATAAGTGTTGGAGCGTCGGATTTTTAGTACAATATATGTGGTCTAAATGCCGTTACAAGGAGAATGAGAGTTAAAAATAAGCCGACTCTTCCTGAATTGGTTCATAAAATTCATGTGAAATTGGGATTAGGTATGAACGATGTGATTTCTAGAATAATTTACAAAATTTCAATGTACAATCGCGGATCATTATGTTGGACTTTCGTGAATTTGGCGGATGACGAAGATATAGATGTAATTTATGATAATTTGATAAGATATGATAATTATAACTTGGTGGAATTAATTATTGAAGTTAGTGAGGGAGGTGCAGGAGTTAGTCGACCAACTTATGGACAGGGATATCAATATACAAGTGAGGCATTGGAAAGAGAAAATATTGAGGCAGGTCGTCAGCAAATGTTTAATGAAGTCGGCCCTAGTCAGCCTACACAGTCCAGTCAGCTAAGATAGTATATAACTCGATTGGATGGTGAATTACTTGGAACCCGGGTTATTGTCAGTTCGGGTTAAGCTCAATTGCGCTGATTAGTTAGCCAGGTGCCTAATGCAATGGTGAGTCAACGCAGGCAATCAATTAGCCGAAGGATTGGTGATTTTTTTAGTAAATCACTATTTGGAAACAAATCGAAAAGTCATTCCAGTAAGAGAAATTTTGTTAAGGGAGTAGTTACACGACCAAGTCATGTTATAGAACCCGATAGTCAATGATATTCGATTTTCCATGTCCCAGGTGCTAGTTGAAGGCATTCTGTTTTCCATGTACCTGATGACAGCCAACAACGATCCATTTCTTATGTTCCACCTAATAGTCAATACCATTCTGTTTCCCACATTCCTGATATCAATCAGCAGCCTTCTGTTCAATAGGTTACAGATATAACGACTAGTCAGCATGGGCAATCTTTTAATAGAAGAGATGTAGATTTACTTTGTGATAGCATTTTCAACAACACTGAAAATATAGGTGCAAGCGAGGGAACTGGCTATAATGCTAACACTGCAGATTGTGGACAAAAATCGTCAATGTCTTTGGGAGAGAATGATGATTTTGAAGATGTTCCAATGTACAATGATTATGTATCGCCTAATGATGATGTTGAGGCTAAAACAGTTAACATGATTGCAAATAGTGAATATGCTAGTCCATTAGCATCGATGCATCCGATAGAGGAGACAGGCGATGCAAACTTTGTGTTTTCGTCGGAGCATTACTCAGAAATAGATTTCGATGCAGCCCAAATCCCCATTTCTGAAGATTTTCACTTTGCAACTTGGTATGGTGTGTCCAAGTTATCGACATGCTTGGTTTTTAAAAGTAAGGATGAAGCGAAGTATTGTGTGAAAAAGTATTCAATAATGAGAAATGTAGATTTCAGAGTTGTTGAATCTAAGCCAAATTATTGGGTTATACGGTGCACAATGGCCGATGATGGATGCTGATGGAGGTTAAAAACTATTAGAAAAGGAAGTAGTCCTTTTTAGACTGTGACAAGATTCAAAGGACCTCATTCATGTCTTACTGGTAATGTATCAATGGATCATCGGCAACTGGGCTCTCAAATTATTTGCAAGTGCATCACGGGCATGGTAAGTAAACAACCAACCTTCCCTATTGATGTTATTATTGAGGCTGTGAAGCAACAATTTAATTTTGAAGTATCGTACCGCAAGGCTTGGTACGCGAAGATGAGAGCAATAGAGTGTATATTTGGTGATTATGTTGAGTCTTATCAAAGGTTGCCAAGATTTTTAATTGCCTTACAAACGTACAATCCTGAAACTGTTTATGAGTTTGTGGTTCAAGAAACGGAGGACCCATCAGCGAAGCAATTTCAAGGGATTTTTTGGAGTTTTAAACCTGCCATAGATGAATTAGCTCATTGTAAGCCAGTTTTGTTGATAGATGGTACATTTTTGATTGAAAAATTTCAACAGACACTACATATTGCAAGCTCAATTGATGGTAACAACATGCTATTTCCAGTTGCCTTTGCTATTGTTGAGTCTGAAAATAAATTCAGTTGGGCTTGGTTTATGTCCATGCTTAGAAAACATGTCACTCAACGTATCGGGCTTACAGTAGTATCGGATCGGCATACAGGTATAATGGCTGTATTCCGGGATGAAAGGAGCGGATGGAAAGAACCTCTAGCCTTTCATAGATTCTGTTTACGGCATTTCGTTAGCAACTATAACACGTATCATGGGAATGCAACAATCAAAAATCTGCTTTACAAGGTGGGTAAGTTTAGAAAAAGGTTAATTTTTTTAATCAATTTTACAACTTTTATGTAAATATATGTCTTACTTGTGTAGGTGCACAATTTCAAAGGTGCAAGTTTAAGCAATTTATGGACAATATCAAAGAGCTTGACGAAGATTCATATAATTTGGCAATGAGGATATCACCAGAGTATTGGACACTGTCTGAGGATGGTGGTTATCGATATGGGCACTTGACAACGAATATTGCTGAGAGTGTCAATAGTGCTCTGAAAGGTGTTCGCATGATGCCAATTACTGCAATTATTGAACATATTTTGGCTCGTTTGGTAAAATTTTACAATCAGCGGAGGAAAATGTACATGGCCAAAATGGCACAAGGCTTGCGGTTCACACCTCGATGTGTCGAAATAATGACCAAGCATGCTAACAAGGCTCGAGAAAATGTAGTGATGGAATACGATAATCGCTACAAAGTATTTAAGGTATTATCATGCAGAGCACCCGATATAAATGTTGAGCCCGAAACATATATAGTGAGTCTTCAGAAATGTGAATGCGAGTGCGGTAAGTTTTAAGGAACAAAAATGCCTTGTTCACATGCAATTACATGTTGCATGTATAGGAATCTTGACATGTATCATTTCATAGATAACTATTATACTATTGTCGAGTCACTCAAATATTACAACAGGCAATTCAATCCAATGGGCAACAAAGCCTACTGGCCTGAGTATGAAGGGCTTAAATTGGTACCTGATATGGAGTTACAGAGATAGAAAGGTCGGTAAAAAAAAAACCTGCATTCGAAACAAGATGGATAAAAGAGAAAAGGGATATGTCACTCATTGCAGTAAGTATGGTAATGTCGGACACAATAAAAAACTTGCAGAAGTGATGTTGGACCGTCGAGTCAATATTTTAGAGGTTAACAATTGAAATATCGATGTATCTTTTTTATATTTATATTATAAAATATTTATGTTAGTTGTCCAATATCGATGTATCTTTATTATATTTATTTTAACACATTTTTAAGTTGAGTTTGCCAATTTATTTAAATTTTCATAATGATGGTTAAAATAATTTGACAGCATGATGCCAACATAGATAGCTATTAATCAAGGTAATAAACTATTGAACTTGATATCATGATATTAAAACAAAACCTAATTGTATTTACACATAATGTAACAATATATCAGAACATTCAAAACCTTCTATTTCGGTGCGATGTGCTATGTCTATCTGTCTGACTGTCCGTCTCATCGACAGTGGGTTTCTATGTCCATATCAATATTATTCAGTAAAATAATGCAAGTTAAATTACCTAAAATTTTTAGAACACTATATTAATATTGTATGTAACAAATTAATATTTCATAATTAACTATTGATATAACAATTACAACAATATAGATAATTATTTTTTTTCCACATACATATAAATTAATTTTTTTAATTTATTTTCAATATTTAAATTATATACAAATTTTATCTTTTTTTCTCCGTTCGTCGCAAAAATATTTATCAAAATACAACTGTCTAATATATATCACCTGTCAAAAATTATTTAACACCATTAACAATATTTTTAAATTTATTCATACCATAAATTACTAAAATTAACAGTTAATTTATTTGTCATCAATTTTAACATCAACTAAGAGACTAACAGTACAATTTAATTCAACTGTTGAACTAAATAAAATGTATTATCTTTTATAAAAGTATAAAATAATAACAAATTAATTAACTTAATTCATATTCATTAACTCTAAATTATTTAACTCTATAATCATATTAAATAAATAACTAATAACATATTAAATTAATAACCAATTAAATAAATGTCTATTACATTCAAACAATATCAAATTAATACCCAAACAAATAACTAAATACATGCTATATTAATTAAATTAAATCATATTAATATAAATTACTAAATACATGCTAAAATACTAACAAAATAAAATTTTTAAATCATATTAAAATAATAACCAAATAAAATTTTCACATTTAATAATTATGATTAATTTTTTATTTGCATACTTAACCCTAACATTACAAAATAACTATAATCATAATATTACAAAATAACTTTAATCATGTTTTCTCTAATTATCTACTTAATATTATTTATTTAATTATTTATAAATAATTACTATTTTATTTTTTATAATTATAATTATTATGATTATTTTATTAAATATAACATAACACATAATATAACATGCTTATTATGAAACACAAAATAAATCAAAAAAAAAAAACAAACAAAAGATGAAAGATGAAACAAAGAAAGGAAACTTACCAATTTCTTGAAGGAGATTGAGGAGCAAGGAGGAGAGAATGGGAGGGAGAGGACCACAAATCCGGCCACTCCCTTAAGATATAGGGCATTTACTCTTAAAAAAAATAAAACTCCCTCTCTATCGGGTCCAATCGACAAGACAAGACAGGAGAATTTGCCAAAGCTGAAACCGCTGGTGGAACCAACGGTTTTAGATGTGAAATCGCTGGTTCCACCAGCAATTTCAGCTTTGGCAGATTCTTCTCTCTCCTCTATCGCGACTAATAACCCCATTTTGATAAAATTTTTCTCATATACTCCAATTTAATAATTAATTATTTAAAAAATTATCCCTAATAATAGAAAATAATTTTGTACAACGGATATACATAATATATTGAATATAAATCGTTAGATGAAAAATATTATTTTTATTTAACGATCCATATTGATTAATATATATAGTATATTTAATGTATTGAAAACGTATAAATAAAATAATTATAAAAATAGGGCAAACCCATTTTCTTGATTTAAACACAACCTAATATTTAAGTCGTACGTCAATTAACAATGAACATATATGTTTTTGATACCCTAGCACAAGGAGGCTGAGAGGACCTTTCATACTAAATAATTAATGTAGAATAATTATTTTAGGCGGCACATCACATGTTCTCGCCACACTCATAATCTTTGTTTATTTTCAAATCTGTCATAAATTAAGGAATATGACAATGGTTTGAGTTATTGGAAGTTATTAGGAAATTTCTTTAGCTTATATTATGGGATTTTAGTAATTGCAAACCTACACCTTTAACAAGGTTTTTTTTTTTTTAGGGTTTTAACTAAGATTTGAACTCATATAAATATATCACTTCATTATTATTAAGTCTCATACTTCCTCGGTTCCAAAAAAGTAATTCACTTTTTTCATACGTATTAAAATAAATAGTTAATGTGGCTGAATTGATATTAAAAAAATATTTGTTTCTTAACATGTCCTACATTAACTCGGGGAAAATTAATGAAGTAAGAAATAAAATAGATAATATATATATATAGGTGCAGCAAAATAAAATGTAGGGTTTATTTATGCATATTATATATATGGGATAGACAATGAAACTAAAAAATAAATATGATAAAGTTCTTTTGTGGAAACTTGAACTTATCCCTCTATATCTTTCTCCATTTTCATTTTTCACAAAAATGGATAAACTCATTTATTAATTTGCCTTTCTCAAAAAGAGACAATTAATTTATACTCGTATTTTAAAAATTCAACTAATATTTATTATATAGAGGGTATATTTGAAAGTTAATATTTAAATATACCATATTTTTTAACGGTGAATTTTTATTTATAAATAGATCAAATAGAAAAGTAGACACCTATTTATAAATGGATGAGTACAAAATTTAGACAGAAAGTGTAAAATTGAAAAAAAAAAAAATTATTCCTTGATTTGTAAAGTAACAATTTAGATAAGAGTAATTTTTTGTTCAAAAAGTAATTTATCATAGGTCATAGGAGTGGAAAATTAGAAGACGAAGAAGCCATGAAGTTTGAAAAGGAGAATGATTAGTTGTGTGAAAGCAGGAGAAATTGGGCTAAACTGGAAACTTATATTTTGTTCTTCGTAGTTTGAAGAACGTCATTGCCATGTGATCGTGTGTGGTAGACAACGTGGTTTCAAACTAAAGCTTCTCGACTTCCTTAATTATAATAACTACTACTAACCATGTCCAACTTTTTTCAAAGTGTTATATGTTATTTTTTTTTATCAATTTATTTTATATAATTCAATAATTAGCAAGAACCGTAACTATAAATATAAAATAACAATGGTTCCGCAATGACTTGGGCATCTCTTAACCATTTTTTTTTCCTTTTTACATATTTAAGATTGAATTGAATTTAATTTTACTAATGGTAGCAGTTTAGATAAAAGCCTACGCATACAAAAATATAATCTCTTATAGATACTATTGTTTCCCTGCCAATCGAAGACAGCAACTCTCACTCTATATATCTAACTCATTCACAAAAATGCTGAAGAATCATAAATGAAGGTAAATGCTTCTATCTATTTATTTTATCAACCGCACATATGCACATTAAATGATAGTGATAAAATTAGAAATGGAGGGTGTACTTTGAAATTTGGCTTCTACAGTGTCCCTCCCAATCTTAACTGGCACACGGTACCCATAATCTTTCCGTACCTCACAGATATGGAGGAAGCCTGCAAGCACAATAATGTACTTTTATTTATGCATTAAAAAAGGACATTACTCAACCCTTCTTCTTTTGCTAGCTAGCTAGCAAAACTTTCAGGCCTTAATTTGACCAAATTAGAGGCCAAAAAGGCCAGATGGCATCTCTTACTATACCGTATTTTCTACCGGGACGAGCATATTAATCTATCAATTAACAATTTTATTAATTAATTTATTAATTTAAATTAATTATTATATCGATTTTAATTTTTAATTTAATTTTTTGAATTAATTTAATAATTAATCTTTAAAAAATTTTAATATATAAATTTAATAAATTATATAATTTATAATATTATTTTTAATACTTAAAAAATATTTTAGAAATAAAAAAATACAAATTAAATATAATATCTATGAAAAAATAAAATAAAATAAAATATTTATAATTAATTATAAGAATTAAATATTTTCAATATAAAACTAACAATAGAGTGATAATTATACACATATAATGAATAAATAATAGTAATAAAAAGATAATTTTAATATTTATTTACTAAAAATATGCATTTTAATAATATTTTAGAAAGTTATATACCATAATATTTATAAATTACACAAAAATTGAAAAATATAACTGTAAAATTTAAAATATAATTTATAAAATGTATATATAGATCGGTTTCGGTTTTACTTCGGTTAAAATTTAAAATATAATTTATAAAATGTATATATAGATCGGTTTCGGTTTTGCTTCGGTTAATCACCAATTTTTAAAATAAAAATCGTAAACCTAAATTTTCGGTTAAGTTAATCAAAATTTTGATTTTTTTCCTCACCCCTATTTTCTACTTTAACTGTTAAATTGAATTTTAAATAATATTGGTCGCTTAATTAACAATTAAAAAATAACAAGTATTATATATATTGGAAAGGACTGTAAATTTTATCTAATTGGCAAATGCCACCCAACTTCAACATTTCTTGCCATTAATTTTTTTATTGTGTTATATTTGATCTAATTTCAACAGATTAAGTGCACTAATAGTATTGCTTTGTATAATATATTGAGTCCTTGAAGTGTTATTTTTATTCTATGTATTAAAATACATACTTACAGATTAAATGTAAAAAAAAAATAGTTTAGGGACTCAATTAAAAAAAAAGATTCAGGGTCCTGAAGATGAATTTTTGTAATAATTAGAGGCATTTTTTGTCATTTTCGTAGAGAATAAAAAGAGAAAAAAGGGGAAGAAAAATAGGGTATGGGCAGGAAGGTGCAAAGAAGTGTATTGAAGTGTTGGAGGATGAAGAGGCAAGATCCTTTTTTATCTGTTCTTGATAGATTTAGAGATAAAGTTGAAACTTCCAGGAAATTAGATCGTTTCATTTCATGATTTAAAAAGGGTATCTTTCGCAACCACCATATCCATAGCGATGGCTAACGTAATATTATGTGTACATGTGTTTCTTAAAAATAAATATATAAAATAATTATTGACCTAAAACATCCCTTTTTGAATTATGTTTTTGGATAGGCAGTGAAGCATTGAAATTGTCATGCCGACATTTAATCTAAAGATTATATATCAGGAAAGTCCATAATATATACGGTGGAGGGATGGATTTTTGTGGTTAAGTACTTTTCACCAATAGTCTTCATTTTCTGGATCAAACAGATTCTGTCCATATGTATTATTTTTGGCTGTCGGTATTCAATTGTTTCGTTGAAGTTCCTGTATGCTGTATAGCTTTCAGTAATTGCCGAATCATTAGCAAATTTTTACATTTGTTTTGGGACGAAGTGTTATAAGAGGGTGCAATTCTCTTGCCTCATTCAGCTGCTAACGTTGTTCATAAATAAGGCCTAGCACAATTAATACCAGTTAGCTGAAATTGATAGCATTAAACTAAAGTGATGAAATTGGTAGCAAGGAATGATTCTTATTTATGTACACTGGCAACATGAATCGACAACCAATGTAAAACTGCATACTGTTGACAATTTTCCAACATATGCAAAATCAGCAGCCACAAGCAAATCAAATCAAATACGTTTAAATGTCAAAATAGTTTCACAGATTGTTAGTGACATAAAAAACATTTTATGTTACATTCATGATTAATGATACAACCACACATTTGATTCTACAATATTGCATTAGCAGTAACAGTGTAAAAATTGATTTATTGTATTGACCAGCCTCAACCCGGTTAAGTTGGTTATTAGGAGGAGACTTGAGTAGCTGTACAGTCGCCATTGATCTTTATTGCAACTCTCCCTTGATTTGCTAGGGGCTGTAAAATTCAAAATACACGAGAAATATAATTATTATCACTAAAGCATGTCTATTGTATGATAACAAGGACACAAGTGCAGTTGATTCCTACGAGAATCATTTTTCTCTTGTGAGATTTGGTTCATATATCATACCAATGATGGTCTTGCTATAATAACAGTTAGCTAGAGTAAGCTTACAGTAAATCCAACTTAAGAAAAGTCTAATCTATAATGGATAATTAAGTTCCATCTGAATCTTTAAGCTCCTACAACTACAAGGCAACAATAGGCTTAAAAAAGGCGCAATAACAAGCTGTTACAGAATCAAAGATTATTCTTTAAATAACAAATTGAACAATTATATGCACAAATTTTGGTAAGAGCAACCAAAACCATATATGGCTACGAGATTAATTAGCATAATGAACACAAATGATATGATGCGACATACCAGTCAAAGGCAAATTAAGCATGAAATTTCCTCCACTATAGCTACCAAGAGAAACCATCTTATAATGAATGAGCTTCCTCAAAGGAGCTGAAAGAACTAATTACATGCTCATAAACCTCAATTCCTTTTAAGAAAACCGTATCCTTCAAGAACTGCAAGAGAAAATTAAGTGTGAAAAAGGATCACATATTGAACCCATATTGATTGGCAAACTCATCAAACCTCATTATGTTCATGTAATAAAATGGGAGTGTTCGTCATTGGTGAGAAACCCAAAGCAGGAATTCCCAATTGTCTTATGAAACGTGCATCAGTAGTTGAAGCCAGGATTTCAGGCTTTGCAAGTTTTCCTCCAGCTGCTGTGATAGCTTGCTTGAAAACCAGCCACCATGGGTTGGAATCGTCCACTGCTGTAATTAACGGCTGTCCCTCGTAATCTCTTAACGGTCCTAGTTCAATTATCTGCCACGCACATAATCAGATAACATTCCATAATGCATTCTTCAGTTGCAGGAACAACAAAAAAGACAGATTATAACAGAAGTTGCTATGGAATTTTGCTGCAAGTCACAATCAACAATACAATTAACACATTCATTAAAAAATGAAGAGGGTGAAGAGATGCATGGTTCCATCTCTTTGGATATATGGCTCGCAAATAGTCATAAGCAACAGCCCATCAAAGGCTTGCCATCACCTAAGATGGAGAATTAATCATTCAAGCAAGATGCAGAATTTTGAAAGACAAAGCATTTGTTACGGAAAGGCCATGAAATTTAAGCCTAAATTTATTTAGAGGTTGCACTGGTCCACTAATATTTGTTAGTTTTTCTACACTATAGTCCACAATCTGTTTCATATCGCAAGTTGGGTATGTACTGCATTTTTTACAATATTCCTTACCATGTGGAATCTGCTCCATTGGAACCAAGACTTGGAAATAAATTTGTTGTTGGCAAGATATGTATGTGGAACATAAATTTGAATTCCGTATAAGAAAGCAGATTGGTATGTTATTCTAAGTTGAGATTATCCGTCTAGGAAAAATAAGGAAAATGTAAATAAGCTGCTAATGTAAATGTATCATCTGCATGGGGTTGCAATAAGTTTCATGTATGCTGATAAATGTGGTTCCAAATTTTAACTTACTTTGAATTGCTTTTCTTGTTTAGGATGCAACAAAGATCACCGTATTAGTATTCATCATATATCTTTCTTGTGAATTGATTTTTTCTTTTCTTTGCAACCACTTTCTTGTCTAGATTAATTAATGACTACACCACAAAAAGTCTAATCTTGAAAGAGATTCCTTAAATGAGGGAGGTATTCAGGTCAATAGAAAGCTCTTTTTTGTTTAGTAGATTCTTCTTCAATCAAACAAGATAAAAAATTTAATATTCACATAAGAGTTATGATGTAATATCTTATATTTCCTATAGGCTAACAATACTTAAATGTTGGATGCCATGATAACTTACCTTTTGGAAGTATGCTAATATAAGTGTCATTTTTCAAAGAATCTCTTCTCTTTTAAGTCCTGTAGCAGCTGCTTTTCTATGCAATTGTAGTTATTTATTTTGATTTCAATATGCAGAAAGTTTGAAGAAAACAAACCTTTAATTATGGAAGACCTTTGCTATATAATTTAATTACACGTATTAAAAAGAATTCTAATTTTGCTATTGTTGTTCCTTTTAATATTTTTTTTTGATAGATTGTTTCTTTTTGTTACTTAAACTTGACCTTACATATTTTGGTTATCTGTAATTAACATTGATTCTTAAATCATTACTTGCGCATTTTGGCTTTGTTGAATTGCAGGATATATACTAGGGCTCAATAGGATCACAAGGTTGAACTTGATTCCCATATTGCTTCAGTATGCCAACGTAGCACAAGGCAGCAATTTGGATGCAAACTCAAAAGTCAAAGGATCTTAGTTAACAGAAGCAGTTTTTCAGTATTTTGAGATTTGATTTATTGGTTAGCAAAAAGAGCTACTTAGCATTTGAATTTTTTTAAGGGATTATGGTCTGGTTATTATAATGATGGTATTTAAAAACTCTGTAATTTCTCTAAATTGATATATGAATATATATGATTTTCAAATTATTTGCATGGCAGTAAATGAATATTTGGTCCTTACAAGTCTCATAGGGACAAGTATTATTGCTCATCTGTAAGACTTTTAAGGATCAGATTTTTGGTCTTTGAAGACCCAAGTGACCAGTAAAATTCGGTTCCTAGGGACCAGAAACTTGGTCTTCAAATTTGCTAAGCATATGATAAGGTCAAGCTGGATAGTTCCACAAAACCAGAGCAGAAAAAAAGGACCATTAAAATTTAGTGGGAGCAACATGGCATCAACATAACCCTTAAACCTAGTAATAGCGAAGACCATTGCTCCATTGAGAGAAAGGAAAACCATAAAATCCACACAAGTAAGTTCCGACTTCTATATAAAAGATTACATACTTATATGATAGTCTCATCCTAGAGTGGCATACCATAAAACTGAATCATGGAAGTAAATTTTCTACAGCATTACCTCATATGTCATGTTGCGCACAGCCGGTGCCCACTCTTCAGCAATTTTTCTCCTGAAAAGATCTGGATCAGTTGTAGGAGGCAGTCTAACATTAAACCCTGCCTCTGCCTCCGAAGGTTGCATATTCATCACAAATCCCTACACAAAAATCTCACTATCATCAACAAAATCACACTAAAACAGACAGCAATTTGAAGAAAGTTCCAAACTTTACATTAAGAACTAAAACAATCAACAATCACTTACAGTTGGTGAAGCAATCCCAGCTTTCAAATAAACAGGATTAACAGAAACAACCTCCGAATGAGTCGCTTTCCCAGCCTTCACAATATCAAATTGACTTTCCCTATACCTACTAATAACCTCTACACTCTTCATCAAATTCTCCATCGCCCCATTATCATACATTTTCGATCCATGCCCAGGTTGTCCCTTTGCTCTAATTATCAAATTCCACGGCGACCTATCAGCATAGAAAACTCTGAACTCATCTTTCACCGAAGCCTGCCCTTCATCCATAGCAAACCCAACATTCAAATCTCGAAATTCATTGGAATTAACAAACTTGCCAGCCCCATTAGTTCCGCCAATCTCCTCATCGGGAACATATGAAATATGGATAGTGCGAGCGGGGATAAAACTTTTAGCTTTCAAGTTACGGATGGCTTCTAAGTACTGGATAGCTATGCACTTATCGTCTTGTGCACCGCGGGCAAAGATTTTTCCGTCGGGAGTACGGAAGGCGGCGAACGGCGGGTGGGTCCATTTGGTGGGTTCGGCGGGGACAGAATCGAGGTGGGAATTGAAAAGGATTGAAGGAAGAGATGGTTTAGAGCCTGACCAGGTGACGAGGAGAACGGGCTTGTCAGGGACGAATTCAAAAGTTTGGGTTTTTAGACCGAGGGATTGAGCAATCGAGGAAAGGAAAGAGATGGGAGCAGTGTAGTTGGGATTGGGATGCGCAGTGTTGAATCTGAGATATTGTTGGAATCGAATGATTGGGGTTTCTTCTTCATGATAGGATGATTCTGATGTTGCCGATAAGAAAAGTACAAGAATGAGAAGTATGAGAGAAGGGAAGGAGCTGTAGCAGGTGGCCATGGAAAATCTGAGACAGGTAGAATGAGCTTGTATGCAGAGCTCCAACTACTTAATTCAGTGACTGAAATAGTAGAAAACGGTTTTGGTAATCGTTTATGCGACATACTAAATTAGGCAAGCGAGAGGGTCCAGCCCCTTTATGTGACATACTAAATTGAGGAAATTAAACCGACTATCCTAATTTTTATTTTGTTCAGTTTTTTTTTTTAACTTTTCATTTATACATTTTATATTTTAAAAATATATATTTTTTTAATTTTATAAATTTTTATTATCAAAAATATTTTTTAATCTGTTTTTATTTATTTCAAAGTTTGATGAGAAAAATCAAAGTTGTAAAAAGAGGTTAGTTGATCACAATCAAAGTCGGCAAAAATCTCACCAAATGAATCAAGGAGCTCAAAGGTCACAACCGAACGATTTTGATTGGAATTCTTCATAGGAGAATATCCCAAGTGAGCTTGCTTTAATTATCCTAAGCCTACTCATACCAAGCTACTGCATCTTCATCAACAAACTCACTGTTTTTATATTATGAATTATTCAAGAAATTCCATTCGTGGTGCACCTTGTTCAATTTTTCAAGGTTAGTTTTAGACTGCTTTCGAACTTTCAAATTCATATTATATTATATTATGTCTGAATGAATGTGCACATTGTGCACATACTTTCCTTTTCCATCGTGTAATTGAGCTTTAAAATGTTTGTCATATTTCAAAATTCATTTGAAGTTGCTAGCATTCTTTTCAATGTCGCTATCCCTTAAGTACTAATTTTTGCATACCAAGTGTTTGATAATATATTTAAATGAGAATTCACATCTAAAAGGAGTTAATAGAATGATTACCCTCTAATTGTGGGTTGTTATTATTGTTCTTTCATATAGATTTTTTGGTTAATAGGTTAACTAGTGGTTTTTGAAACATAAGTATATTTTTTTCCTGCGTGTTACTTTGCTCATGTAAAGTTTTGATTTGTGGATTTATGTTGATTTTTCTTTGGTTGGCTTAGATGTTCACATTATAGAAAGAGATGTAAGATTAGAGCACCTTGTTGCAATTAGATTTTTGAGTGTACAGACTGCCATGATGAAGTTAAGGTACATACAACAACTATTTCAATATATCAATTTACTTATTAATTGAAAATCCCATTTTCTTTAAGAATTTGAATTATTGACTCGATAATGATAACACTTGCAAACAAATTATTGCATGGTAAAAGTGCTATACCATATTCAAGCTAAGTTTTAACACTCAATCGGAAAAACTAACAAATAATTCAATTGATTTTTCAATTTCAATTAATAATAAGCATGTAAAGCAAATAGTTTAAGAAATGTATAGAACAACAAAATCAGCAGCTAAATTAGCAATTAATAATCAGAAGTGACAGAATCATATATTATATGATACTAAAAATAACTGTAAAGCTAGGAGAATTAAATTACAAAAAGAAGAGGCACACTTAGGTAAGGATTTAGACACAAGTATTATATACTTTGGAAAATGATAAAGAAATTTCGACAAGAAAAAAAAAAACTGTAAAGCTAGGAGAATTAAATTAAAAAAAGAAAAGGCACACTTAGGTAAGGATTCAGACACAAGTATTACATACTTTGGAAAATGATAAAGAAATTTCGAAATGAGATCACCTGTATTTTTTTTTTTTTATGAATATGATAGATATTTTAATGTTTGTTTTATGATACAAACAATCACTTAAACATAAAGTTTGCTCCAAATTCTTCAGTACCTGCTCCAACTGCAAGTGCAATCATTTATTTACTTTCTGTTTACAGACAATTTAGAGACTAGGCAACACATTATAGAACTCAAGACAAGAAGAAAAGAGAGTCGATCTCCAAGCAACTGCCAATATTTGCGGAGAATAAAAAAAGAACATTGTTTTCCAGGAAAAGAACTTGCAGAAAATACAATTTTCCAATGGATTTGTGTAGCTACCATGTCTCCAGAAAACTTAAGTGATATCGATTGCTGCTGTCGCTGAAAATGCTTCCAGTGGCAGTAGTAGCTTCATTGTCATGGAAATTAAGAAATGCTTCAGTTGAATTATTAGAAGGGAAGGGGGATATTGGATGCATATTTCCATTTGGGACAGGAATGGAAGATAGTAGACGAAAATCGGACCCCTTTTCAAGTTTTATTTGCAGGTACTCAATTGTTCGTTTCATATTTCTCAAGAGGAAATGGGCCGCGGCAAAGTATATCTTGGCAGATAAAAGATGTTAATGCATTCCCCTCGATACACTGTATTTTTTTTTTGACTAAAATATAATATAGTTATTTTTATATATAAATAAATATAGTATATTTAATTTGGCGAAACTTAATCTACTATATATTCTTTTATTTTGACTAAAATACAGGATATTTACTTTTGTACATAAATAAATACAGTATAATTTTTTTTTGACGAAACTCAATAAACTGTATTTTTTTTAAACTAAAATACAATGTATTTACTTTTATACATAAATAAATATGGTATATTTTTTTTGACGAAATTCAATATACTGTATTTTTCTTTATTTTAACTAAAATATAGTATATTTACTTTTTGTACATAAATAAATATAATGTATTTTATTTTTGATAAAACTCAATAAACTGTATTTTTTTTGACCAAAATACAATGTATTTATTTTTGTACATAAATAAAATATAATGTATTTCTTTGATGAAACTCAATAGACTGTATTTTTTTTCTTTTAACTAAAATATAATATATTTACTTTTAATACATAAAAAAATATAATATATTATCTTTTGACGATACTCAATACAGTGTATTTTCTATGTTTTCAATTGATTGTAAAAAAAGGGAAAGCGATGAGCATTTTTTCTATTTCTGCAAGCACGACCAGAGAAATATCAAGAAACTTATTACCCACCTCAAGCATGAATAATTGGAACACAGCAAAGGTTACAACATTTCAAGTGTAACCCATATCATTTTTACTACTACTACTAATAATAATAATAATAATAATAATAATAATAATAATAATAATAAAGCACCGGATTATTGTTACATTGACATATATAACAAAAAAAAATATTTCAAGACACTAAGTTTGAATCACACGAAAATTGCAGACTTGTGTGGCAAAATGGCACGAACGTAGAAATCCCACTGTGTTTTAGCTAATTCCACTTACAACACAAGCAAATATAATATAATTGGCATTCCAAATTAATAACTGTTTGTGATAACCGCTACTGTGCCATCGTTGGTTAGATTTTGTCCATCGCTTAACCACTTTGCCACACACTGATACTGGATAATCATGCACCAATTTAGATACGAATTTCGCTAGTTTTCTTGGATGAAACAGCTAATCAATCTGCCTATGTAAACACTGAAAAGCCCCATACCCAGTTGGCTTGGCATGTTTCTTGGCTGATGCTTGGAACCAATGTGTAACACCCTATAGCCGGTCCGATGAATGGATCACACAAAAATGTTACAAGCTACCTATGATCCAATTTTATAAATATATAAATTCTCTCTTCCCTTTTTATTAAATACTCGGATAAATCTACCATTAATTTTGTCAAAATTTCGATAGAATTTTCCCTAAATATTATGTTAAGCCTCATGTACAATAAGTTATAACACACTTCTAAAATCACATTTCTCTATTCCAACACAACCGATACAAATTCCAACATATATAAAATCCCCATCTTCCAAAAATACCACCATAGGATAGTTCTATTTTTTTTATTATATCTATATACCTATATATGTAATTAGATTGTATCTATATATAAATTTCCAAGCTTGCAAGTAATTAGTGTCACACAATAAAATATATGATACATACTCAACAATAGAAGGAAATTTAAAGCTTATAACCATATCAGAATATCTGATTTTAATATAATTTTTTCAACGTGCAGAATGCAAACTTACACAATATTTTGTGTTTAATGAGTAAATTAAGGACTTTAAGTTATACTAAATCCAAATGATACCATCATCCAGATGATTTTCCTAATTCAAATATTCGTCAAGTAGAATTAGTAAAGTATATTTCTCAATCAAATATCTCTAGGGAACTTTCACTTTATTAAATAATAATAATAATAATAATAATAATAATAATAATAATAATAATAATAATGTTATCATCATATCAGAATAACATAAGTATCAACGGATAATTGCTATATTGATGTAAATGATAATACAGAATAATTGATCTAGGACTCAATTCAATCACATCATTTTGCAGATTCTCAATCCATATGTATAATAGATTATTATGCATCAAAGTACACTTATAATTTATACTCTCCTTTAACTTATATAATCAATTACACTTTATTTTATTTAATTATTTTATTATAGATATTGCCCATAGTAATTCGAAGGAATACATCGACAGGATACACAGAGTATGATCCTTTGGGCCTGCCAAATATGACCATATAGGCCTGGTAAATACGACCATTACGGCCTGATGATTATGACTATTACAGCTTGTCAATTATATCCAACCCATGTTTTCTACTGATTAACACGAGCAATAAAAATCTTATGTTCATATTTGTTACCCAATCACCATACATTTACTTACAAACACATCAAACGGAATTTCATTATTACTTACAATTTAAATCTTAAGTTATACAATATATAAGATAAACGACTAAATCAATTTGGTTTTATCAGTACTAACGTCATACTCATAACATATATTCACATAAGTTACTTTAATCGTTACAATTTCTAGTAACTATAACTATAAATTTAGAACGTAAACTCATAAAGCATGATATCTTAAGAAGCATGCTTAGCATACTCTTTCTAATGCTATGCACACTAATCCATATACAAGCCAAAAATTCAATTACATTAATTCAATTTGATTCGGACTTAAAAATATCAATTCTCAAGCTTCCTAGATATTTCATGTAGAAAATTAGAACCATATGTAATTATGTGACTTTGAAATTTCTATACACTATTTCATAGTTCCATTAAACCCAAGTAAGAATTCATAATTAAGCGTTGTGATATTTAGCAGCGTATAATGACCAAATAATTAAATGGATGCTTTCTTACATCAAAGAATCAAAATCAAGAGATAAATTAGTCTTCAATTAATTCCAACAATTTTGTCAAGTAAAACATGACTCATACCTTAATAAATTTAAGAATAGAACTTGAATCATATCTAATGATGAGTTACTTGAATAAAAGTTCGAAAAAAGGTATCAAAATCTTCAACCCTTTTTAATAAGATTTACATCTTGTTCCATAATTCACAACTATCACCATTGTAATAATTCTTTGATAAAAACACACCAAAATCAAGGTTACATCTCAGGAGAAACTATCTAAGCAATACAAGCTAAACATTTACATTTTGCTTCTTCTAAATATTTTGTGCAAAAATAGCATTCACTTTCAAGAACACTATAAGTAATCACACAAATTAATATTTTTACACAACATAAATAAAATAACTTTGTTAAAGGCATATTCAAATTAAATAACATACTTCTCATTTGCAAAAAATCTAGTGCATAAGCAAGCCTTATAAATTTTATTTCAACTATTATTGTGGACAACCCTGTCACTCTCAAATATAGCAAGACACAAATAACCTTAATTTATGCCCAAATAGCTCAATTGTCCAAAACTTGCCATGAAATCATACTTAACAAAATACGCACCTTTAATCAAATTTATAAAGAGTAGCAATTTATGTCTAGGTACTCAATTTAAAAAAAAAACTCCATTAATGACTAACCATTTTTCTTCACTGCAATTACACCGTAATTTAACAAATTTTTACCCAATACCAAAATCAACTTTCAATCATCCTTAAAGTCACCAAATTCATAGATTTATAGCTTTAAAATTTATAATAATTATATACCATTAAATCCCTCTTACGCACATTCTACTAAAAGAAATAGGGGAAAAATAATTCCCTAAATAAGCACATACATCTATTTCCTTGTTCTCTGCTGCTAATAGTTTACAATTTAATTAATATTCATATTTTATAACTTATTTTGTCAAATTCAAAGTTGTACCCCATATTTTGTTTTTCAAATATACTTCCCAAACTACAATTTTCCATCTAAATAATTTTCAATATAACTGAATTAGGGACATTAATTGAACTCAACTATTAATTCAATACATACAAGAACACAAAATTAGGAACAATTTATTTAGTAAACTTAATTTATCCAAATAACATAAAAAAAATAATTTGATAGTTCACATACTAATTTAAAGTCGAATTTTGATCACATTCGTGGTAGTTTAATTTGAAGTCAAGCCCATCCCACCGGTCACTGGTCGTTGGAGCTACACTGCTTATGCTGACTTGAAGCTTAGGACACCGGGGACTCACTGCCGGTGGTCACATGCCCTAAGAAACCACCGTTTGACCGGAATCTACGTCGAAAGCTCTAGGCCTCTCTAGCTCCGATCTCTTTGCTGCCGGCGAGTGGGGAAGAACGGAGGACATGAGAAGGCTTGTCTCGCCTTGCCATTTGACGTTGCAGCTCACCGGAGTTTGAGAAAAAGCTCTTTAGTTTTTTTTTTTTTAAATAAAAAGGCAGCGGGTTTGGCAAGAAACGGGGCTGATCAGAGGGAAGAGACAACAGCATGGTTGGCTGTCGTGGTCGGGAAACCGTAGGTTAACTACTGGCATCGGATTCTGCCCCTCTTTTTTTTTTGCCCTTTTTGCCTCATATCCTTTCCCTTTATCTGTTTTCTTTTCTTCTCTCTCTTTTTTATATAGGTTGTGGCCACTATCATTTTTTCCAGAGTCGATGCTTTTGGTCCCTCAATTTGTCTTTATATTTCCTTACTTAAACCCCTCCACACACACATATATATATTAATTTATTTAATTACCTATTTGTTGTACATTTTATTTAGTTCAAAAGACTAAAATTAATTCTCTAATCCCATTAATAATCTAAGGCTCCATTTTATAATTCAATTATAAATCTTGAGACTTTGGGTGTTACGTAACGGGTCAATTCGAATGCAATCAAGAATAAGAAAAGTAAAAAAAAAAAAAATTAGCCCACTAACTCAATTTAATTGAAATTGATTTTAGAAAGTTTATTAAGTCGTTTGTTATATAATTGTGAATATAAATTAATAAGTTGATGCATTTCATAGTGGTAAACAAATCATTGATTTTGCAGTCTTTTTTTGAGAGAAAACAGTATTTTTTGAACGTGAAGCATTTTTGAAAGGTAAAATATAAAAAATAGCAATTAAAAAAGAAAAAAATTTAAAAAATGGTATTAATGAAAAATAGAAAATGTGAGGATGTAAATATGATTTTATTTTCTTTTTTTTTTGGCATTATAGCCTTTTGGTAATCGTTTTTGTTTGGTAACTTTTTATTTATTTATTTATTATAAAGTATAAAAAATACTTTATTATAAAAAAATATATTGTTAATAACATCAAAGTACGGGAGTATACTTATTTTTTTTTAATTTCTACTTTGGGTTTTTTTAGCATATTTAATCTAATCAAATTGTAAGAAATTTGAAATCGTGGCATTTTATTTTGTTTTTGTTGACTTCTGATATGACAAATTAAAATGTGGAAACACCAATATTGAAGTTGTCGAGTAAGGTTATGTAGATATTACCGGTATTAATGGCTTCTATTAATTTTGTTAAATTATTGAATGGCCAAATTTAAAATTTACTCAATTCAACCGTGTCTTCCTAATGTATATAATCTACTAACCTGTTAAATTAACACACCGACTAAATTGAGACAAAAATTGCCTTATTGATGAATGAAAAATATTTATTTAAATCAGATTCATAAATAAATTTATATACTAAGTTAATTAGAGAACATCACATGCGATAACGTGAGTGGATGATTAATAATTTTATATGTCATAAAGTGAATTTAAAATTTCATTTTCATTTTTTTATTTCCTTGATTCTCTCTTAGTTGCACAATGCAGAGTTTAATGATTAAAATATCAGGGGACTTTTTTTTTTATTTTTAATTTAAACAATTGAGAACGTAGCTAATTTTCTATTTGACTAGAGTTGATTTCTACCATCCCTCCCAGCCTATAAAATGTATTGTGAAAAAAATATACTCCATCGGTCCCATAAATATAGGGTTTTTTTATTAATAATGCATTTTATAAAACTATTTGCGATTATGGTGTTTTTTTTTTTTGTAAAAGAATTAGGGGATTGGTGTGTTTTCTATATTCTGCAAGACAATGTTGCAGATTCTAAATAGTGGGGCCCACACATACAATGCAGATCGGAAGAGATAGAAATCATTTGGTCTGATGTTGCAAAAGTTGTTGCGGAAATGGAGGAATTATGATAGACTTGAAGCTGCAACATTGTGTTGCGAAAATTAGGTTTGATAAAGGCATTGAAAACATAGTGTTGCGGCTTCAGGTTTGCAAAATTTTTCTTCCATCTTGAAAATCACGAAATACGTTGAAAAAAGTTTTAGAACCGACCATATAAACCCCTCAAAGTAGTGATTTCTTGTATGAAACTTATAGTAGTTAGTTAATTTATGATAGAATAGAGAAAAAATTATATGCAAATATTAGTGTCTTGTTATGTGAAAAATAGTGATTGATAATTTTTATTATAAGTTTTATTGTCTTGTTACGAGTGTTTGATAAGATTTTTTTACTTCAATATCTGTAATATTGTTCAATTAATTTTAATTTTTGTATATTAATATTAATTTTATTTTTTTTTGATTTGATAAATTACAGATATTAATTAAAGTATAAAATTATTAAAGAAAAAAAGGCACATAAATACTAGTCTTAAAAAAGGTATTATTTCAATTACAATGTATTTATTTATTTGTAATTTTGTATTAGATAATTATTATAAATTAAAAATAAATACATTATATTGTTATAATATAATATTGTAAAATGCTTATAATATAATATAATATAATATAATATAATATAATATAATATAATATAATATAATATAATATAATATAATATAATATATTTTACTTTAAGAAAAAATATATTTTTTAAAAAAATAAAAAAAGCGAGTCATAAAATATTTAAAAAAATAGAGTGAATTTAAATGCTATAGTAATTGTTGGATATGAGACCTAGTGATATATGACAAGACATTAATTTAAAAATATTATAATTAATATTGTGCAAATTTATTTAAAATGCAATAATGTGGTTTAATGACAAAAATGTGTACTTTTAACGGTGCATGCACTTATAACTGCCCGCCATGTCGCTAGTTTCAATCTTATGAAATATGAACAATCTTATTATTATTTTTATATAGAAAATATATTAAATTATAATATATATGTTGAATACATATTTTAAATTTCAAACTGTGGTCTAATGACAGAATTGCATTTTACTATTCCTTAGGCACATGGGTTAAAATTCCAATACAACCATTTTCCTTTATTTTTTATATTTTCATTATTTTTTATATTAGAATTTATAATTAATTTTGTGCATTATTTTTTATATTTTAAATAATTAAAAAATATAATTATTTTTTAATTATAAAATAAAATATTTTATATTATCTTTATATTTTTTTGTAAGAAATTAATTATAAATTTTAATTAATGACGTATGAAAATTAATGTAAAAAATTAATTTCAAATTATAACAAGAAAAAATAAAATAAAATAGAATAAATTACTTGATGATATATTTATTTATTTTTTTTATAAATAATTAATAATAAATTTTAATTGAGTAAACTATGAAAAATAATGTAAGAAAATTCGTTATACATGTTTTTAAGTTGCTGTGGTGTCATATGTCACGAGGTTCGACATCTGATCTGGCAAGTAGTTGCTGGGGGATTGTAATTTATCCTAGTTTCCTACATATTTTCTGAAATTCCCAACTTTTGTAATTTTTTAAAATTATTTTAAGAAATGTCCATTAATAACATAAAAATGATAAATAAAAGGAAATGTTCAAAATTAATTTTAACATAATATTTATTTTTATTAATTTAATATGATAGATAATGTACGTGTACTTAGTTTTAAGAGTTATGATAAGTGATATTTTAAATGAAATCATCATCCAAAAATGGAATGATTTGTACAACTGTCAAACTCAAAATGGCATAATAATGTTTGATTATATTATAAATAAAAAATTATAAGAAATTATAATGAGAGGATATCTTATAATGAAAGTAAAGATGGTAGACGCACTTTACATGGCAGTACCAATATTTTATTTGAAGTTTATAATGAAAATTTGGAATAGTAAGTGATAATTCTAGGAATTTCATAAAAGAATGGGAGACCTTTAATAAGAAGATAAAAGAATCAATGTGAGCTAGGTATGAGACATTCGATTGGATTTTAGACTTTAAGATCCTACAAGAAAGAGGCTCGCCTAATTGGACCGAACATTAGCACTCTGATGCTTAAATTAGTAAGCTATAGAGAATGATTAGAGAGAGTATAGTGAAAGAAGATATCGAGTTGTGTCAAATTTTAGAATGAACATGTTATTTATAGTACTGAGGGACTTGAACAAAAGGCCTATTCTAGTGTAGGTGTGGGCTGGCATGGAGGTGATCGCTTGTAGCCTTTGATTTAATAGAGGCGTGTGTCAAAGAGTATCAGTGTGTCAGGAACGTGTCTTGTACGATCGAACTTCCTTAGTATGTGTGTTATCAATTGACTAGCTTAATAAGGCTTGAGTGTCTTTTGGGCCTTTTTGAAGCCAGGTTTTCTTGAGAAGCCCTTAGTGGGCTAGGCTTAAGAATATTTGAGCATTATCATTTGTATGCCTTTGAATGGTTTGATTGAAGCGAAGGGTTTGTTTTATTCTAAAGTGGTCGTGATCGAAACTCGACCAATAAGTCTTTAATCGAAAATAGGGTCATCAACCGAGGTGATTGGGATTGTAAAACATCGATTGGGAAATAAGATCGTCGATCAAGGAATCTGAGATTTAATATATCAATTAGGAATCACATCAACCGAGAAGTAAGATCGTTAGTCGAGGAGATTGAGATTAAATAAATCAATCAAGAAATAAGATTGTCATTCAAGGAAATTGAGATTAAATACATCAATCGAGAAATAAGATCGTCAGTCAAGGAGGCTGAGATTAAATACATCAATCGGGAATAACGTCGATCAGTAAATAAGATTATTAGTCGAGAATCTTTAGATTAAATACATTGATTGGGAATAACGTTAATCGATTGGGCTTTTTCATTTGCTCTAAACTTTTATGGCCATTTCAAATTTCTATATTTCCTACTATCAATCTTATTAAAAGCATAGTTAATTTATTTTGAGAGTTGTTTTATGACCTTGTGTGCCACTTTTCTTCAAAGAATCCTAAAGCCTATTTTTTATTTTTTCTTTGTTCATGTTTTTGGTGTCGAGCCGACTTATGTAATCTTGGTAAGCAGTTGTTGTTATAGTGAAAATTCGCTTGGCCCGAGATGTAGGAAGACTCTTAAACTGTCCTTCCCCTGTGATAAGCTCTTGATATATGTTTTTGACTCTGCAAAAGAGCATGTTAATTTGCGTAAGGGAGAGTGATCTTACCTGAGGATGTAAACTTTTCGTCTTGTGGGCCCTTTAGGCATGTTCTTCTTTCCTTCAGTAGAGGCGAGTTCTGTTTTGATGCCTTTGTCTGTTGTTATGTTTTGACATAGTGGCGTTCCAATGATCATGCCTTTCAGGGGCTTACTTTACTTTGCGTCTTAGCAACCAATCGTGGCTTTTGCCATTTTTCTTTTTTGGATTGCTATCTAGCTCTTTAAAGTGAGTATCTTTCTAAGCGATGCCCTGCTATGATCAGTTCTTCTCATCTTTTGTGCCTCTTTTTTCTTACTGTTTGACTGTGTTGTGATGCTATGGAACTTTCTTGTGCTTGTTACGGGTCTTTTTCAAGCATTGTTTTTGAGTGGGGGTCTCTTTCTTATTGAAGATGAACTTAAGAATGATTTGGAGTGAATATTTGTTCCATTAATTGTAAAAAACATTGAGACATACACAAGATGGGTCATGATCTGTGGATGATTTAGAGATTTATACTCTCTGATCGGGGAAAATAGCACTATGCAGCGGTTTAATGCTTTCCTATTTGGTTACGTCATTAGATGTGTGTTTTGAATGCATGTTTCTTCTGATCGGGAAAAACTAGTCGAGATCTTGATTGGTGATTCTACTTTTTGCTTGTTGATAGTTTGGCTTGATTAATGCTAGTGTATTAATTGGATCATTGCTTACAGCTGTTGAATTGTTATTTTGACCACATCGCTTGGGAGAGAGTGTTGAATAATTGCCTTCTTTGAATTTTTGGCCGCTTCGGTTTCTAGGCTTTTATTGCGGCAATTTACCCTCTTTGACTTCTTATTTATTAGAGTATGAGAGCTCCTTTATGAGGTAGTTTTGTAAAAATCCTATAAATAGGCATGTCTTTTTCATGCTGTTTGTAGACTTTGCTTTTCTCCTTTCTTCTTCTTCTTCTTCTTCTTTTTTTCTTCATGGAGCCTCCTAATTAATTTTCAAATTTTCTTGCTGTAGACACCATGATTTAAAGCAGCCTAAATTAGGGTTATCCAGTGATGGGAAAACAATATATTTTTGATAGAGAATGTTGATCTTAAAAGCTTCGATTTGTTTTTTTTTTAATATTTTTCATGAAAGTTTTACGATTTTTTAAGTGTTTTTGGAGGTTTTGACAAAAGAGCATTAAAAACCTTAAATTTGGCTTTTAGCCATGACAGACAGTCATCTATCATGTGAGGAACGGTCGTTTGTGACCACTTTCCTCCTGTTCAGGTCAGACTGGGGGCATTTTTATGAATTTAGGGGTTTTATCTGAGGGATAGCCATCTGTGGTTGCATTTCCAAATTTTTCATATTTTTTAGTTTTAAAAAAAATGGAAAGATAGGATTTTTGGGGAATTTGGGCCGAATTTTGAGGGATTAATTGCTTTATACTTGGAGAGTTAGACCTACAATGTAATTCTAACTCCTCCTCAGGTATAAAAGATAAAAATTAGGAATTTTTTTTGGGAAAGGGATCTTTTTTGGAAAAAGAAGAACAAAGTTCTTGAAGAAGAAAAAAACCAATTCTTCTCTCTCTAGGGCTAAGAGTTCAAAACATTCTTTTAATCCAATAAAAGTACAAAAAACCATTTTATTTTCTTGAACACAAAAACCAAGAATCGGAACAGAGGTCCAAATTTCCAAAGATACAAAATCAAAATATCTCCTAAGGGTAATATTTTAAGTTTCCCTCTCTCTTTCTCTCTCTTGATTCATCAGACTCATATATGTTGTTTAGTAATATTAAATGTATTTCTTATGTATTATTTATTCAAATTTATATGTTTAATTGAATGCCATGTTAATATGGATCTATATATGTGTTAGAATAGTATTTTTGGCATGTTTTCTTCATGAATGCATGTTTTGCTTTTTTTTTTTTTAATGCTGTTCGAGCTGTTATTTTTATTATTCTTTAGTTAAAATTTGATTTAGGCAAGATCTTAGGTTTGGCATGCTTTAGATCCATATATTCAAGTACTTAGAGTTTGTTTAAGATTTATGTAGGTTTTGTGGTTGATTTTTGCTCTTTGTATAATTTAGCAACGAAATTTATTCCGTTGCTGTTTTAGCCATGGAAAAGCACTTTGTTGCTATTTTAGCAATGAAAACTGATTTCCATTGTTAAATTTCGCCTTAAAATACTGCTACCATCTCTTGCCGCCCTTTTTAGCAATAGTATATATTTTTCGTTGCAAAATTTCATTGGTAATTTTTGGCGCCACTAGTTCTCACCCTTTTTAGCAACGAAAGACAACCATTTTTTAACTCTGTTGCTAAGACCTTTCACTTCAACCAAAAATAGCAACGAAAATATATTTCCATTGCTATTTAGCAATGGAATACTAATTTCGTTGCTAATTTAGCAATGGACACAATTATGTTACTATTTTTTTTGTTGCTAAATTGACATTTTCTTGTAGTGATAATGGAACAACAATAAGAAATGGCCCAGGGATTTGCATTGTATCAAGGCTTCCTATCTAAATAATATAAAATATATTAATATTTAGTTAATCATAGAAAATGAGAAAAAATAAAAAAAAGATGAAAGGTACCTGAGTTTGTTAACCCTGACTTCTGCTTCTTTGGTTGAGCATATAAGATCAACATATATATATATATATATATTTGATATTTGTATATTCTTATTTAATATCTAATATAAATAAATAAGATTTAATATCTCATCCACTATGCTCTTAACATAGGAGTTTGAAAGCGCATAATAAAGCCATAAATATTTAGCATATTTATAATGACAGAAGAAGCATGATTATGATTGTAATATTAATTGCAAACCACATGAAATTTACTTTAAACCATATGAGGTAAGAGTGACTACCTGCATAACATGCTTATCTTGGCACAGATCTTCATAGTCGGTCCCAGGAATGGCAAGCGTCAAATTACGGCAGTTTTGCAGCTCTGGAGAAACAAAAAATTTATGATATAAGCATCAAAAGTTAGTGCCAATTAATTGAAAAAAATCAATAATTCTTGTCTGCAGGTCAAGGGTCATATGGCTTTGAAGCTGCTTGTCAATGCAGTTGAAAACATAATAATACAAATCCCATGCACGGTTAAAGCAGAAGTCAAATAGCATATTCTCATTGATCCCATGCCCAGCTGAAAACATGATAATATAAAGCCCATGGGAATTGAATTACAGAAGACTTAGAGATAACATAAAGAATATAGAGAGAAGATGAGAAGAGAGATATTCTCATTGATTATATTCAAATAGCATGCCCTCCACTAATGGAGGTTGCAGAATATATGAGAGCTACAATTGTAATGCCAGCTCATACTGTTCTCTCTAACTGACTTTTGGGAATAGGACAAATACAGATGCAAATGACAGAAATAAGTAAAAAGGACCCTAAAAGCAAGCCTACATTCTTGTATAGCTTGTGACTTATTGACATAATGAACAAGGTTAGGCTACTTAATTATAATTAATTCTCCAATCCTTTGATCCAAGCCAGCAAAGCCTCGTAAGCGTTAGACCCTGGATTATATAGAAAAATAGATGCAACAACTTTGGCTTTTGGATGACTCCGGGAAACATTACTAGTTGCTTTACTCTGATCTTGTGTCCATAAAGTATGATCATGTAGCAGGATTTTTGCATCATGTTGTTATTGTTAAATTATCAACTAGAATTATGCTTGTATGATTCCTTAGCAGCAACAGACAACTTGATAACATGGTTTACAAGCCAATGATGAATAAAAACCTGACCTGAGTTGGGATCTGATCTTGTGAGCTCTCAAGTTTGATCACAAGGTCCCTTCCATCATATTGTTCTAAACATCTCAACTATTGAACAAAACAAAAAAAAAGTATAAATTCGATATTTAATTTTTTAGTGAAGGCATTAAAGCTGAGAAACAATATAATTTTAGAAACAATCAAGACAAATCAATCACGACAGGAAAAAAACAAAAAAAAGAATAAAAAAAATAAAGCCCAGATCATCTTCAATGGCAATCAAATTCTTCAATTTTATTTTTAACAATTTTGCACAAAAAAATTGATTTTTATCAACAATTTGTTCAATTAAGCCAAAATGGAATCAGTAATCAACAACAAAGAATATAAATTATGAAATAAAAATTCAACAACTAATAGAGAACATTAATGCTTAATCGACCTAAACTCATATTATTTTCAGGTCCCCTAAGAAAGATTGAAAATTCTTTTCTTCACTAAGCCTCTATTTGTCTATAGTTTGGATCACAAGCATAGTAATTAAAAGCATTTTGGTGAATAATTGCTGGAATTCTAACATGAGTCCACAAAAACTATTCCCAACACTTGATAATGTGCAGTTATATATTTTAACCCGCTAAGACCATGAAAACAGACAAACGAGCTGGCATGTTAAAATTCCATGAGGTAATTCATCGAGGCAATTCACCATATTTCTAACCACATTGATCAAATTGTAAAAAAAAAAAAAAACAAGAGTTCAAAAACAGGGGATAAACTTATTATTAGTGCTTTACTTAGAAATTTAGACATAAAATAGTAACCGAGTCTCCACCCGTGCATTTTCAACTAATGTGTGAGCATCAGTGATTAGTCCACTCATAGCACATCTAATGTGCTCATCAGTTTCCATAACTTTCTCGATACTACTAGGCTCCTAAAAGAGAATTAAACATACAGGTTTCTGAGAATAAGTTGAAATAACTCCAAATCACGGTGCTCGCCAATTTCCACCTTAGATATTATGACATAGTACATTCTATTAAGTTATATGGAATCAGCAATATAACATTTGCATTTGAAGCAAATAAACATGTAGGACATGGAGTTTGACACTTCATTCAGAAAACAGGTTCTTGACCAGTTAAATAATAGGGATATAAACATCATTGAGATGATTTTGAATGAATGCCACCTATATAGTTCTACCTACTGTCCAATCAAATTCTGCCCAACCAAGTGACAGTTTACAAATAGAATTGCATCTATTATAAACAAATCAAAGCAAACAAAAGAAAAGTTAGAATTGCATAGAGTTGCTTTTTGACAGCAAGTACAACACCTTTTGTTTTTAAACTAATGTCAATTGATCCAAACTGCAATTACAACAAAAGATAAGTTATTCTTAAGTAATTATGGATATTCAAGTGTCCAAATTATTTAGTGGCACCATCATTAGCCATAAACTTCAATCCAGTGATCCATAGACATTTCAAAGCCCTATATACTTGCGAAAAAAAAAGGTAAAAGGAAAGGAGAACTCTAATAGATGAATTATTTTTGGGTAAAATAATAAAAAAGACAAAGCCCTAAAATTAATAAACAAATATAGTTGATAACAACCACCTCATCTACAGATTAACATATCCATATAGCAAAATAGTACATTGATAGGAAAATACAAAGATGAAACATAATATAATGAGCAAATGAAGCTTAGTAATGGAATAAAAAACACATTGGAATGGGAAGGTAACACCATATAGTGGTAAATAAAATATTCAATACAGAAGAACAAAGAAGTGAAAAAATTACTTGCTTTTTGAATCTTTAAGCTCCTCCTTTTTCTTCTCTTTAGGAAGGCTGGCTAATTTGAAAAAAGAGATGTATAGATCTGTGAGCTACATACCTGTGAAGATTTCCAGAGGAACTCAGAATGGATATTGAAATTGAAATCTGATTTGAGGCCCATGCTTGAGTGAAAGATGTAGAAGATTTCGATGCAATGAAGAAAAGTCAGGCACCTACAATGATAAAAGTCAGAATCACACAACAAATTTGAGGCCCATGCATCTACAAGCACTCATAACAAAATAAATTAATTTTTATGACTAAAAAAGTAATGATTAATAAAAACCATGATTGAAATCCAAGATCCAACAAAATAATAGCCAGATCTGGAGTGGATCTAGGAAAAAGAGAATCAATAGAAACTCAAAACGGGAAGAACATGGAAATACAACAATGTTGAGCTGTTTTTCAAAATACAGAAATGAAGTTCAAAAAATTTTAGGTATGATAAAAATATAAAGAAAAATACAAGAAATTTAGAAGAAGAAATAGAGAGAGATAGAGAGAAGAGAAAGAATACTTTGAGCTTTTTGTTTTGCTTGTTGTGTCTGTAGTCACTCGGTATTGAGAGAGGAAGAGGGAGAGAGAGAGGGAGAGGGAAAGGAAAAGGAACAGGGACAGGGAGGAAGAAAAAAAAATGGTGAGGCTGGGAGAGAAGGAAAAACACAAGGGAAAAAGGAAACTATTTATACCTATGACAAAAAATGAAATAGCAACGAAAAAACATTCCGTTGCTAAAATAGCAACAAAAAAAATTTTGGTTGCTAATTCGAAACTAAATTGCATGAAGTTGGTAATTTAGCAATGGAATTTAATTTTCGTTGGTGATTTTGGTTCCAAAATTTTTTCGGCATCTGCTGGTGCCTTATTTAACAATGGTATAAGCATTCAATTACAAATTTCTATTGCTATATTTTGGCGCTAAAATTTTCCTCCACTTTTAGTAACAAAAGATAATCATTTTTGTTTCCGTTGTTAAATCTAAAAACTTTAACCAATTTTAGCAACGATATTTGATTTTCATTGCTAAATTAGCAATGAAAATTATTTTGTTGCTATTTTAACATTTTCTTGTAATGAAAGATGAAATTCTTGCTTGAGGCTAGTTTAGGTAAGAATTATCGGAGGCCTCAAACTGCCATCACTACCAAGGGTCAAAAGGACAAGAAAGGGTTAGGTTTCACTAGTCCTAATCAGGAAAATAAAAAGAAGGAAGCAGCGAAAGGGATTCCCCATATTTCTTAGAGCATTATACTAGCTTCGAGTGTTTGTCTTTGCTCTAGGGAGAATGATCCTTAGTTGATATGGGGTGAGATAGTGCCGAGATTTGAGCTGTTCAATGATGCCTTCAACTGAGGTAAGGGATTATCAAGCTAGTTAAGGGTTTTTGGGATGAGGAGATCCTTTTGCATCTTTCGGCTTGGGACAAAGAAGTTCTTGAGGAGTTTATGACAAAGAAACTACTTGCTATTCAATTGAAGGGCAAGGAAAAGATGGAAACTAAAGATCCACCTAAGGCTAATCCAGAGGATAGAAAGAAATTTGATGCCACTAAGACTGAAGAACATACTTTCATTGATATTGTCTATGTTTTAGAACTTTTTGATGAGAATAATGGTTCCTCTTTTGATTATATTAATAAAACGAACAATTTTGCTTACTTGTGCGATGTTTCTTTCTAATTTCAATATGCATAATCATGTTCATGAATCATTCATATTCGATATTAACTCAACAAACACATATTCATTTAATCTTGAAATGAAAGAAAACCCAAAAGAAATTTTATTAACATTAGATACAACTCTTAAAGAGAGAAAATTTTGAGAGAATATTGAAAAAATATGAAAAATTTTTGCCTAGACCTATGAAGATATGTCGAGAATAGATCGAGAAATTACTGAACATTCCATCCTAACCTATGTAGAGGGAAAACTAGTTAAGCAAAAGCTTAGGAGACTTAGGCCAGAATGTGATAAAAAGGTTAAAGAGAAGGTCAGGAATCAAATAGAGGCTAATCTTCTAGTAGAAGTTTAATACCCTACATGGTTGGCAAATGTAGTTCTCGTAGCAAAGAAATATGGAAGAGTTAGAGTTTATGTGGACTTGTAACACCCTTATCTTATAACCTAGCTATGATGCTTTATCTTGTATCATTAAACGTGCTTTACTACACTATTATGTCACTAACTATATTTCCAAGACACATAATCATATACAAATACATCTTATGTACTCAATTCATGTATTATCTCAATAAATTCTTGTTATCGTTATCATACCATTCTCTTTCATAATTTAAATACCATTCTGTTTTGCTATTATATTGACATGCTAATTTACTCCAATCTTATGTATATATTACTTACCCATGCTTATGAGATCATAACCCATTAATATTTACAAGCAAAGAGTCACACATATTTCTCAATTCATTACATAGTGTTAAGTAAGAAGCATGTGGTTATAAGTAATACATATTAACCAATACCATTGTTGAAAAGCATTACTATACATATTCAAATACCTATATCTTGTATTCCTAAGTAAATGAAACACCATGAAATTTACATCTAGGATTTCATCACTTTTATATACAAGAGTCACACGAGTCATTTAACAACCTCAAGCAAATAACCTATACCTATAGAGAATATACTTTCACCAACATAGTTATTGACTAGACATTATTGATGCACAAGTTCATTATACATCTAGCTTCTTTTTTTAATATGTACATGTGATGCTATATGTAGTAAATATGCATATATAAAATGTAACCTATTTTAGCATCACAATTTCCATATGCAACATAGAGATTTTATATCAAAATCATATGAAGATCAACTTAAGAACTATCATACTTGTTTAACCTTTTATCATAATATGATGTTTTTCTTTTACTTTGAATTAGGCATGCACTTTTCTAAAAAAGTGGATAACGGGTTAAACTATTGCACCTGAAGGTACAAAGCTTTACTTTTTGATCAGTTAAATGGACCCAAATGGGGTTGGCTACAATCCAAACAGGGCTGATACTATGCTATTGCATCTGCAAGGTACCTTTATAGGCATGCCTATCTATCCACATCCTAAACATAGTACATGCAGTTAAATCTCTTTACTTTATCTTTCATTTACTTTACTTTATTTCGTCATATACATATATGCACATGTATACTCAAGTATAACTATGTCCGAAGTAATTATATACATGTTCATGTATAACTCTTTATAAACATGTGATCATGTACACTATTAAGTATTGCTATTCTGTACTTTGCTCTTTTCTTATTATATACATATAGATGTTCATGCATATATATTCATGTATATTTATGAGCATGGTGTCATATACATGTTCATGTATAAATTTTCTATAGCATGCTATCATGTACACAATTAAATATAACTATTCTATACTTGTAATCATAAGAACTATGATTGCATGGAAAAATCATATGTGCATACATTTATGATTCTCTATATTCACCTATCATGCATCTTTATGCTTAAACACATCATCACATATTCATAATAGTTAAACATGTTAAGCATATATGATTAAGATATTATAGCCCATAAAGTTACTCCAATGTATAAGTTATTGCTATTCCAAATTTGGATCCCAATCATGTATGCACACATACTTTACTATCATCTTCATATGATACTTTCATCTCAACTATATCCATATGAAAACATTACATATGTACCTTATCATTTATTGATTACACTTATATATATATATATATATATATATATATATATATATATATATATATATATATATATATATATATATATATATATATATATATATATATATATATATATATATATATATATGTACATTTATTTGGAACAAGCAATCACATGAATATAGGGTTTGTAAAAATGTAAATCTTTAACATTACACAATCATAATATAGTGATTAATAATGGCATATGCTTCTAGGCATTCAATATCATTTCATGTGAACCATCAAGGTTATAACTATACATTTGCCCAAATACAAGTAATATACACACATTATTTTCATTTTCATGAATACCTTTGCCTTTACACTTTAATGCTAGTGTCCTTCTTTTAAATTTATAAGACTTTGATCATTATATAGTCCATACTTGCATACTTATACTTTTCTAATACAATATTTCTTCATTGCGAAATGCTCTAAAAATGTTTAAGGAGGCTTAGGTAGACTTTGGTAACAATTTAGACCTTTTAATCAATTATAAGATAAATAAAGAATGGTCATGGTCATTACCAAATGAGTACTAACCGTGACATAGCTGCACTTTAGTTTTTGGACTGACCCCACGGTTATTACCAAATTGGTACTGACCATGACATACATTCTATCTATAGGCAGATTTACCAGTTCATTTTGTTTGCAATTTTAGACCTTTTAAACATCATTTTTAGGAAATGTGGCCTCAAAAAACTTATTCCTATATGTTTCTAGTTTTGAAAACATTAAAAATAATCTCATTATCATCTCTAAATTTCAAGATATTAACAAAACACTAAGGACTATTCCCAATAATAGGGTTATAGGCAATTTCGATTTCAAGTCTAAATTTGACTTGTTTAGAGGTAGATTTAAACCTTGAATTCTTTATAAAATATAGATATATAAGTCTAGTTTATCTAGTCTTTTTTCTTATAGCATTTATACTTCTTTACTAAGAGTTATGTTAAAAATACATCAACTTGCTTACTATAACTTGGCAACAACTCACATTAAAATTCAAGTTAAAGTTAAGGACATTTAAAGGTAGAATCAAACTCTAGTTTTTTCTACAAAGTTATAGGTCCATGTCTTAATTTTAATTACCAACTAGAATTACCCAAATTAGAGTTATAAAACTTGAGATATGCTTAAAATACAGAAATTGGTTCCTAATGAACCCACACAGATTTCTACTTCTTTAATCTTTAACAAATAAATACATGAAAGATATAATCCTTTAGATTTCACCTTAAAACTATATTATCAACTCAAAATACATTCCATTACACACTTTATCCATATCATCCACAAATTAAATCCATATGCAAGATGAGTAAAAATCCCTAACCTTTCATAGAACACCAAATCTTTCATAAAGACTTCTTTCTCTTGACTTCTTCTTGTTCCACTTTCCTTGCTATGACATTTCTTAAAGATTCTTCATCACAAACCCTCATATGCAACTTCCAATAAATCAAGAGTGTTCTAATTAGTTAAGAGGTTGAATTCTTCATAAGAGAGAAGAGAGAGATTGATAACTTTTCAAGAGAGAGAAGAGAGATAAGAGTGAAGGGTTAAAGATTTCTCTAAAACGATTTCTTCCTCTTATTTCTTTGCTAAGCCATCCCTCTCACCGTAAAAACTAGACATAGATTTCTCTCTTCTACATACAAGGGCTCTAACACTTAAATAAAAGGAAAAATATCCTTATGCTCCCTTATTTGAATGCATGTTAGAAATCTATCCCCACTTGTTTCTTTCTTTCAAATTTGAACCCATACTTACTTTCTTTCCTTGAATTACACCCCAACATCCTTTTTCTCATTGTAATTGACCCACTAAATCACATTTATGTCTTAATTGATCACTTAACTTTATTTTTGTTCAAATTATACACATGGTAAAATAATTATTTTACCCTTTTTCATCCAAGACAATAATTCTCAATATCTTAACTTATAATACTTCAATCAATTAAGCTTAATTGAACCTTAATATCATATTAATTCCAATGAATCTTTCTAGGCCTAATGTTAGGCCCTTATAGGACTATAGAGACTTGAAAAAAACTTGCCCAAAGGATGACTTTCGTCTACCTCACATAGATGTGTTGGTTGATAATATGGCTACTTATGCCATGTATAGATTTATAAATGGGTATGCCAAGTGCAATTAGATTCTGAACAAGATAGTAGATCGAATTAAAATAGCCTTTATAACTGAATGGGGGTACATATACCTATTGGCCATGCCTTTTAGACTTAAGAATGTAAGTGTCACCTATCAGAGGATGGCAATTAGGATAATGGATGACTTGATTCACAAAAAAGTGAAAGTGTATAACGATGACATGATGATCAAGTTGGTTACCCAAAAATGTCACTTCGAGGCATTAGAAAAGTTCTTTTAGAGGATTGCCAAGTATAACCTTCGCTTCAACCAGAAGAAGTGTATATTTAGGGTCACGTCAGGAAAGCTCTTAGGGCATATAATAAGCTAGAAAGGTATAAAAGTAGATATTGATAAAGTGAGGGCCATTAAGGAAATGGCTATGCCCCAGAAGGAAAAAGAGGTTAAAGGATTTCTAGGTAGGATTCAGTACATAAGCAGGTTTATAGCCAAGTTAACTTTGATTTTAAACCAATATTCAAGTTGCTTAGAAAGAATCAGCCAGTGGTTTGGAATGAAAACTGTCACAAATCATTCGATACCATTTGGGAATACCTTCTGCATCCACCAGTGTTGAGATCACCACATGCACATAAGCCTTTGATCTTGTATTTAGCCATAGAGGATAGTTTAGTGGGGGTAATGATGGCTCAAGAGGATGATTTCGGGATTAACTATGCAATATACTACCTCAGCAAGATGTTTCTTCCTTGTGAAGCGAGGTACATAGAAGTTGAGAAAATTTATCTAGCATTCATATGGGCCTCAAAAAAATTGAGATATTACTTTCATTCCTACATAATACAAGCAGTGGCTAAGCAAAAACCTCTTAAGTACTTACAGGAAGCACCCTCACTCCTAGAAAAGATGGGAAGGTGGTTAATCCTCCTACAAGAGTTCAACATAAAATACATCACTAGAAAAACCATTAAAGGGAGAGCCATGGCAAAGTTCCTAGCTGATCAACCATTGGAAGGAGAAGCAATAACCTACGAGCTCCCTGATAAAGACATTGAGCCATAATTGTTCAGGGTTGGTAGATGTACTTTAATGGAGTTGTAAACAATAAAGGAGCTGGAGTGGGAGTAATCTTGGTAACCCTAGAGGGAGAAAAATGTCATTAGCTAAGAAATTGAGGTATAAAGCAACAAATAACGAAGCCGAATATGAAGCTTGCATCTTTAGGTTAGAAGCCTTGCTAGTTGTGGGGGCAAAATCTGCAGAAGTATTCAGAGACTCATCCTTAGTAGTCTATCGGGCGAGGGGTGAATTGTCAGTGAAGGAAGAATGGTTACTACCCTACCTCATGCATTTGAAAGCTTTGAGTAGCCAGTTTGAGGTTTGTACTTTTAGGTATGTACCTATGGATGAAAACTAATTAGCAGATGCCTTAGCCACTTTGGTGTCAATATGGGATAAACCGAGAGGAATAAACATGAAGCTTTTATATTGATTTTGAGTTCTGATAAGACGTGCTTCAAAAATGAGAAGATTATAGATATAGAGGTGGATGATGGGAAACCTTGGTACTATGACATTTAGAATTATTTGGAAAGGTCGATATTCCTAAAAGAATCCACTGAAAAGGACCCTAAAATGCTCAACAAGCTATCAACTTATTTCATTACTATTGATGGTGTGCTTTATAAGAGACAGTTTGATGGTATCCAATTAAGGTGCTTAAACAAGAAAAAGGCAAAAAGGGTTATGGAAGTGGTATATGTAGGTGTGTGTGGAACTTATATGAATGGCTTAGCTTTGTCAAAAAAGATTATACATTAATGATTCTTCTGGCTCACAATAGACACTGACTGTTCTAAGTATGTTAAAGAATGTCAGTTATGCCACTAGTATGCAGACTTAAGACATTTGCCAATCTCTGAGCTATGCAACCTCACATTGCCATGGCCATTCATTGTATAGGGTATAGACATCATGGGTATGATCCATCCGCTAGCTTCAAATAGGCATAGGTTCATTATAGTGGCTATTAACTACTTTACCAAATAGGTAGAGGCAGAATCCTTTAAAAAAGTAGATGTTAGGGATATGGCTAAATTCATTGAAAGGAATTTGATATATAGATATAGTTTTTCCCATAATATAGTATCAGATAATGGATTGTAATTCTCTGATGAAATCATATAGATCCTCATAAAATAGGGGGGTTCAACATGGTATGCTCTTTATGGACCTCAGTCGAATAGAGTAGTCGAGGTAGCCAATAAGAATGTCAAAAGTAGTTTAGCTAAGATGGTTTAAAATTGTAAAGATAGGGTCGAGAAGTTACCGTTCACACTATGGGGTTACAGGACCATAGCTACAAATTCAACAAAAGCTACTCTATTTTCCTTAATGTACTAAATAGAAGTAGTACTACTAGTGGAAATTGAGTGTCGGTCTTTAAGGGTGGTCTTAAAAGCTGAATTATCAGAAATAGAATGGGTTAGATAGAGATTGTTATAGCTCAACTTGTTAAATGGGGATAGGATAGAGGCATACTAACACAAGCAGATTTATGAAAAGAGACTAGCTCATTTTTTTGAAAAAAAGGTTAGGAGGCATCCTTTGAAGGAAGGAGATTTAGTGTTCAAATAGATGAAGCCTGAAATTTCAGATATTTGAGGCAAGTTTAGGCCTACTTGGGAAAGACCTTTTGTGCTAAAGTAGTTGTTATCTAAGGGAGTTGCTAATTTATTAGACAGTAATGGCAATGAATTTAGAGAGTCAGTAAATATAGACAAATTGAAAAGGTTCCATGGCTAAGGCTAAAAAGAGGAAAAGAAGAGAACAAAAGCCCCGCGGGTCAAAAACCAAAAAATTGTAGCCTTGCTAAAATTGGGTGCCTTGTCAAGGTGACAACCAGAAAAGGGATCTTGGATAAAAATTAAAGGATGAGAGAAAATAATCAATGAACAAAACTCGAGAGGGCTGATTGATGATATGAGTTATGATGCTCTTAAAATTTTAATTTCAAGATTAAAAAATATGTGTCATTGAGATAATATCAAATGACGACCATGTATACTAAAATAAGAAAAAAGTACCACATATGTATTAAAAAACATTATTAATATACCTAAAAGTAGTTCTTCTTCCTTTCATGTGTTTGAAATTTAAAAAGTTTTAATAAAAGCAAAAACATAATCCATGGTAATATTTGATCTAGTCTATCTATATAACATCTCTCTCTCCATCCAGATGCCTAAAGTGAGAAATCCTATTATCAACTACTGGAATCATGACCCACTACTTGTATGAGGTAGAGCTAGTGAAGTCACAAGCGCAAATCTTAGGAATGGTAGTCCTCACAGGAAGTCGAGTCTAAATCCTCCGATGGTAGTCTGATAGAAAAGGAACGGAAAGTATACTAGCTCAAAATCTAATGGACACCTGACGATGTCTTGACGATCCCCGAATTAGAGAGTATAGTGGGCAGTGATGTAGAAGGTAGCCTAATACAATCCACATAGGGGGACATATCCAGAAGCTCCATCCCAAACTATAGAAGAAATAGGTATCCAGGTACACCTAAACATGATGTTATCATTTGTCAACTGAGCCAGCCAGTTAATTCCCTCTTATATTGAAAGGATCTCGCATCGAAAATGTCTAAAAATAACATATCTTATGGGTGCCTATCACCTTGACATAGCTTCAATTTCTCACATAGCCATATCTGAAAAAAAGAGCCGTTGGTGTGAGTTTGATTCATCTCAAGTAAAAATAAGGTAAGAAAACATGTGAAAATTTGAAAGGATGCATTTTCCAACAAGAAAAGTTAGTGTGAAAACTCACAAAAGGCACACTACCTTCAAAACAATAACATACCTAGAGCAATATGGGTCTACCAGTGAGACAAGCAAGAGCGTTATTTCTAACTACATCCATGCCAAGAATAGTCTCTACCACAATTAGAGGAAATGGGTTATGCCCCCTACACATGCCATCCATAATACTGAATAATCAATAATCATCGGACAAAGTAGCAAAGTAAGATAATGCCAGACTGAAAAATAGGCACATCATCGAAGTCACCTAGGACATCAGGACATTAGTCAATAGCTTCAGTGAAAAAGTCCTCCCTTGAGGTACTAACCCCCTAGCTTCAGAAGGAAGGATAACCAAAGCATAAGCTACCTCTATGGAGTGTCTCATTTTGCATGTTTTTCTTGTTTTAAGTGTTAAATTCTCTTTTTATTCCAAATAGGATTATTTTGATATTTATGAAGTTTTTGAGGGTTTAATGGTATATTTTTTAATTTTGTGCAGAAACAAGGGCTAACACTTGGTTGGGACCATTTGTCTCAATCATGTGCCTTATAAATTAGCAAAATGCACTATTTCACTATTGGACTCGGTTAAGACTGTTTGTCTCCATCGTGTCCAATGCAAAGTTTGAGGATGATTCAGTCCAGAATGGTGCACTCGGCTGAGACTAAAGTGTCTTGGCCGTGTGTTAATCTACAATACTCTTTTAACTAATTGGACTCAGTTGAGACCTTTTTTTCTTAGCCATGTGCTATCCTGGACTATTATAAAAGCTGCTTCCTGTCTAGTTTTAAAGGAGGAATTTTTAGATTTTTAAGGTTTTTTTTTGTAGTTTAGCTCGTAGTTCTTCATACATCAGGGTTTTTATACTTAGTTTAAGTATATTTACTTGTAAAAATCAAACTTTCATTATAGTTTTACATTCAAAATATAAATATACACAACTGTAGTTAGTTTATAGTTAGTTTTTCTAATTTGCTCGAGGGCAAGCATAGTTTAAGTGTGGGGTATTTGATAATGGTGATTTATATGGTATTTTTAGTATATTTTTAGGTGTTTAATTAAGTTAATTTTGTGTTAATTATGTTGAATTGGAGTTTAATTGGTTGATTTTATATTTTTAGGGTTAATTGAAAATTTTGATGTTTTTCAGGGTTAATTTGCAAGAAAAAGGACTTGATTGCAAAAAGGCAAGAAAATTATGGGCCAAAACTGTGAATTTGGAAATTTGATACAAGCGTGAAGTCCAGAAGAGTTATACGTGGCCACGTGAAAATGAATGAAGGACAATGCATGGCCACGTGTGGGATTGAACTAAACAATGCATGGCCATATGTGAGAAAGAAGCAAGAGATGAGTGGCTATGTGATTTTCTTCAAAGGAGAACACATGGCCACGTGAAAATTAACAAAGGGAGACACATGGCTTTGTGTTTTGTCTCCCATAGAGCGAAGGATTTCCGATTTTTCCAATTCAAGAAGAATTCTTTTTCTACTCCAATTTGGAAAGTTTGAAAAGCTTCTACAACATATTTTGGCCTATAAATAGGAGTCTGAAACACCAGAATTGGAATCAATTAGTAGGAATCAATTAGAATTAATTAGTAGAGTTCTTTAGTTTTAGTTTTACTTTGTTTTTCCAGTTTTTCTGTTTTATTTTTCTTTTCAACTTTGTTTTAATTTTTAAATTTGTTTAGTAAATAGTTTTTCTTCTTTTGCTAATGGATTCTTGAAAACTTATATTTTCATTGTTATGACTTTATTTTGAGCTTAATTTCAATATCGGTTGATTATTTCTTGGTTTTAAGCATATTCTTATCTTTGATTGTGTTAAGATTAATTATTGGTTTATTGAATAAATAACTAAAAATTGGTTTTGATATAGTTAATGATTTGCATGTTCTTAGATTGGTTCTTTAATGTTTATGTATGATTATTACCCGAAATATGAGATAATTATGTGTGAATTTTATTGATTAATACTAAGAGAGGAAGAACTAAGAATAAATTGGAGTTGAATTACTTGAGAAAGGCTTCAATGAATGTTTAGGAAGTTAAAACTAGATTTTTATGCTAAGTATTAGATTTGTCTATGAGTTTAATACTAAGAATGTATACTTGAATAAAGATATCTTGCTTTATTACTAGTTTTTTCATAATTACTGGTGTTTATATTGAATTTAAGTCATTACAATGAAAGTTAAGGTGGATAGTTTCTTTAGCAAAAGAATTTCAGTTATTGTTTTGTTTTAAATTTATGTTAATTTAATTTTAGCTTTTGTTTTGTTTCATTGTTTATTTTGTTTAATTTTTGCTTTTAAATCAAAAACATTTGGGAAACAATCTCAGGTTGATTTAATTCATACATAGGTATTATCCTTAGCAATTCATGTTCCCTTGGATACGATATTTTGGGGTCTTAATCTATATTTCTCTATATTACTAGCCGATTTAGTACACTTGCTAGACACCGGTCATCAGTCCTTCAAGTGATAGATGGGAAGAAAGCACCACAGATGGCCATCTATCAACACGACAGACGAAATGTCGCAACTTTTTCTTCTTGTCCCATCCTTCCTTGGTCAGAGGCGTCTGTCACCTGTCCAATGGTGTCCATGGCCAAATTTAGTCTTATTTCCTTTTATTGTTCTTTATGTTTTTTTATTAATATTTGGTGTATTAATTCATTTTATGGTTTTTCTATAAATTTTTTGCTTCAGTATGCATGTTTAATCTTTTGGAATATTGTTCTGCATCTTATTTGCTTTTTATTATATATTCTTTACAATGCTAATTGATTTGGTTTTGTGATTTTGCGTGAGCAATTGAGTTGATGTGCATTTGGAGTTGTCTTAAGGGATGATTACGCTTCGGGAGTTGTGCCCCCCCTAATTGGTTCATTTCCATCTTTATTTATTTACTTTATTTTTTACATTTCTTTTATTTATTATTTCCATTTATTTATGTTTGACTTCATTTATTTCAGATGTATTTATTTTAGGGATATAATAGGTAGTAATAAAATTGTTTTTTTGCACGTTTAAATGGAAAATTCATTTGAAATCATTTTTATTAATTAATTTGGGATTTTCCTTAATAAAATGGACAAATGTTGAATTTTCACCCTAAAAAAATGTCACATAATGAACAAAAAGTTTTTTTGTAAAATGTGCATGAGGGAACCAATATTCCCAACTTAAATAAACACCCCAAGTTATATATATTACTTTACTTGTTTTCTTTGGATGATTTGCTTATATAATAATTTAAGTATGATTCTTTATTTTATTTACTTAATCACTTTTATGTATGCCTAATATATTTATTTATTTATTTATCTCAATACATCATGTGAGAAAGGAGGCCGTGAACAAATGTAAAACCCAATTATAAAACAACACATAACCAATGTGCCAAATAAGAGTGATGTCCAAAACACCAATCGTTGTTTGGGCATCAAAAGATCCAAAATTATTTTCCAATGTTCTATTGGTTGGCAACTCTATGACACCTGCCTCTTTTAGTAGACTCCTTTAAGAGTTGACTACCAATAATGAATTGGGCCTCGATCCATTTTTATTGTGAAATGGCCAATTTTCGAGTTATACTAAGCCTTTTCCAGCCTTGAACCCTAAAAGTGGGCTTTCGAGGGCAAACTCAAAATACGAGTATAGCTCCAGTGCATGTCACACTTGACTTTTTGAATTGCCATTTTAGGAAGATGAATGAATTACTAGATATTTCTCTAGTATGGTATCACTTGCCATAGTAAGTGATATAGTCTTTGTTCCTCGTCACATTCTTCACCTTTCCCCTAAAGTCATGGTTGATCTTCTTTCATTTTCCTAATTCTGATGTGCTATAAGTGAGAAATGTTTGCAACAATTTGAAAAAAAAGGAGAACAGGTTTTTAAAGAAGAAGAAATCAATTTTGCTCTCTTTAGGATAAAAGTTTTGCACACTCTTTTGATCCAACAAAAACACAAACAAAATTGTTTTATTTTCTTAAACATAAAAGTCAATGTCGGAGCAGAGATCTGGACTTCAAGGCATATGAGTTTGAATATCTCTTGAGAGTAATATTCTAGGCTTCCCTCATTTTTTCTCTCTCTAAGTTCATCACATTTGTACATTTTATTTAATATAAAAACAAATGTGACCTTATGTGTTATTTATTTAGCTCTACATATTCAGTCGAATGCCATGTTAGTATGAACTTGTATGTATGATAGAATTTGCTTTGGTATGATTTCCCCATAAATATATGATTTGAACCTTTTTTTCTAAATGATATTTCTGATGTTAGTTTTATTATTGTTAGTTGAAACATGATTTAGGGTTAGTATTTTAGGTTTGGCATGCTTTAGATCCATTTATTCAAATATTTAGGGTTGGTTTGAAATTTTAGTGAATTTTGTGTTGATTTTTAGTTTTCTATATCTATCCATCGAGTGCCAAATAGGAAGAAACCATCAAAGACGGTCGTCTATTAGCCCGATAGATAGGACCTCGTAGTGATTTCTTCTCGTCCCATCCCTCTTTTGGTTATGGGCATCCATCACCTGCCTAGGGGCATCTATGTCCAATTTTATGCTTATTTTAATTTGTTTTGTGTCCTTTTACTTTTATTTATTTTTTTTATCAATATTTGATTTGTTAATTCATTTTTTGTGTCCTGCTGTATATATTTTTCTTTTGCATGCTTATTTAATTTTGTGATATCTTCCCGCATTTTATTTTAATTTTCTTGTTTGATTGTTGCATATTCTCTTGTAATGCTAATTTATCAGTTTTTGTGTTTTGTGTGAGTAATTGATTTGAGTTGTCTTTAGAGAATCCTATGGGACCATTATGCATTAAGAGTCGTGCCCCCAGTTGGTTCCTTTTCCTCTCTCTTTATTTTTTGCTTTACTTGCATTCGATTTATTTATCATTTTATTCATTATTTTTCTTTATTTAGCTTGATTTTATCTATTTTGGATGTATTTGTTTTTTGGGTATGTAATAAATAGAAAAAAGGGTTTTTCTGTATGCTTAAATGGAAAAGATACTCAAAATCATTTTTACTAATTAATTAGGGATTTTCCTTAAAATATAGACCAATTGTGAGATCCCACATCGATTGGAGAGAAGAACGAAGCATGCCTTATAAGGATGTGGATACCTTTCCCTTGTCGAGGCCTTTTCCATTGAGAAAAAAAAACCTTGAGGGGGTCGACACGATCTCAAAAGCAGACGTGTGACGCCCAAAGAGGACAGTATCGGCATGCGATGGATTCGGGGACGTTACATTTGGTATCAGAGTCGGTGCCGGATCGGTGTACCAGCATGGACGCTGGGCCTTAAGGGGGGTGGATTGTGAAATCCCACATCGATTGGAGAGGAGAACAAAGCATGCCTTATAAGGATATGGATACCTCTCCCTTGTCGAGGCCTTTTCCGTTGAGAAAAATAAAACCTTGAGGGGGTCGGCACGATCTCAAAAGCAGACGTGTGGTGCCCAAAGAGGACAATATCAGCAAGTGGCGGATCCGAGGACGTTACACCAATGTCCAATTTTACAACCCAAAAATCATGTAAAGAATAAAAGACTTTTTTTGTAAAACGTGCATGAGGGAACCAATGTTCCTAATCTAAATGAATGCCTCGATTTATGTATATAGTTTACTTCTTTGTTAGACGATTTGCCTTTGTAATAATTTAAGTAGGATTTATCTTGTTTATCATTTTATTTACCATTTTCTTTATTTGATTAGGATGTTTATTTAATTTTATTACAAATGCATCGTGTGAGAGAGAAGAGTGGATTAACGCTTAAAAATCCAATTATAAAATAACACATAACCAAGGTGCCAAGTAAGAGTGATGTCCTGAATACCAATCTCGATCTGGGTATAAAAAAGGTTGAGATTCCTTTTCTAATGTCATGTTAGGTGGCAAGTCCATAACACCTGCCTCTTTAAGCCCATTAGTAGATGCCTTTAAAAGTTGACTATCAACAATAGATTTGGCCTAAACCCCTTTTATTATGAAGTAGCCAACTTTTGAGTTATAATGAGCCTCATCCAGTCTTGGACCCTAAAAATGGGCCTCCGAGAACCCAACTAGGATCGAGCACAGATCTGACGCACGTCAACTAGTATAAGTCAACCTAAGCGGTCAGTTAGTCACATGCCTGATGCTAGTATAAGTTAGCCTAAACAATTAATAAGCCAAATGCCAGATGCTTGTATTAGTCTGTAAGGCTAAACTATAGCTTGGTAGGAATATGATGTGTTCATGGGTATATATAAAGTGAATAACAATGGTAACATATGTTGGTGACGAGTCTGGGATACCACTGGCATAAACAAAATTCAAAAGGTGATTTGGTAATTTGTCTAAGTTAAAATGTAAATATATAATGAGTATAATACATGGCTTAGTATGTAAATGAGATAAGATTTATATGCTAGTAAATAATTAAAGAAAGTGTAGTGGTTAAATTGTAAATAGCTATAGATTAAAAAGCTTGACTAATGGAGAGTTGACATTAATGTTTTTAGAAAGTTTAAAAGGTAAGGATCTGATAAGAGAATAGAAGGGGAGGCCAACCACTTTGGCTGGAAGAAACTTGGCATTTCTCTTAGTTTTCCTATATTATTCAAATAATAATGGTTATCTAAAGAACAACTATGGAAGCTAGCAAGACCTAATGCAATTTAACTAATCAAGGTAGGTTAATTTCTACCATTGTAGGGAGATTAACTTCCTTCTCATCTTCTCTTTATCTAAAATCTCTTCTTAGATATATATATTTTCTAAATGTGTTAGTAATTGGGTGTGTTAAGGCTTTAATTGAAGGGAAGGCCAAGAAGAGGTGTAAAACAAGAAAAAGAGAAAAATAAGCTTTAAACAAGATATGAGCATTCAAATTTTTTGTGTGTATAAGTTTAATAAGAGAAAATGGTATATTAGTACTATGAAATGTATTTGAAATATATGGGAGCATTATTGAAAAGTATAGACATGCAAATAAGTTGAAAGAATGCAAAAATAAAGAGTGAAATTCTATTATAAGAATCATAGGACCTATCAAGACTATTTTGAGCATTACACGAGTTCTAGAGATCTAAATGGAGTGATTATAGTTGGACATGAAATATAATACATAGATATAAAATTTTTTAAAGAAACAAAAAATGGATTATCTCCCTAAGACTGTCGAATTTTGGTTTGAAATTGTGTAATGATTGCTACCTTGTCAATGGGAATAGTTTGTATAGTTTTATGCATATCTCTTTGGATAGTTGTCCAAATTGCCTTATTTTTAATTCTAAAATAACTAGAGACATAGGGAAATAATTTTTTAGAAGGAAGTTTTTCCTAAAATCCATGTTTACTAAGTTAAAATCATTACACAACTTGAACCTAGGAAACCCGTTTGCTAATTTCTAGATTTTTGCATCAATCCAACTAGATTGAAAACCATATCATTCAGGTCACCTAAATTTTTGATAGGTAGAATACACCTAACATTGCTGGGTTAAATGCCATATCAGCTGGACACATTGCACCAAATCATTGTCAAACCTTGTTGAAAAGTTATTGAACCTTATCCAAACATTCTTGGATCATAACGAAACTTTCTAAACACATGTATAATGTTATAATATGACTAATATATATTACATAATTATACATGAAATATAGGTTTGAGCCAATGACTTATAAGATGAATTAAAAGTATATAAGTGGTATTTGTGTACATATGAATTTAAATATTTATTATATGACTATAATTGAATACGTTATGATGCACTAGGGTATCAAAGTCATGAAGTGATTGAATAAACATGTTGTGTGTGAAAATATATCCATTGTATGATGTGAATAGGTAAAAGTAAGGAACATATGCAAGTAAGTATCGATTATACACTTCCATCGATTGAGATATTGTCAGTATGTGTATAAGAATGTGCATATTGATACATGACTCTAGTGTGAATGAAAATTGACATGATTGATTATTCAACTGCATAAAATGAAAAGTGAATTAGTAAATATCAATTGCATGATCATGAATGTACAATAAATATTGAATGTATGAGCATTTGAAATGTAAAGTGAAATAGTGGGTAAAGTCTTAATCTTATGCCTGAATTAGACATAGTTGTGGATACATATATGAGATAGTGAATTAATACCCTTTTGATATCTAGTGTCGGCACAATAATGGTATTGTCTATGCCTATGTTGAGTTTAAGCTATAAAAGTTATTAGAGTGTAAATGATTGTGAATTAGTGAATCGTCAGTATATTAGTGAATGTCAATGTTAACCATGACATTTGTATTCAACTATTATATATGTAAAACGTAAAAATATAGTGATGGTAATGTAAGAGTAAGTGAGATTGATATACATAGTTCTTATGTTATGTGCTACCTAATGGAAAGGATGGGTTAAGCGTTTATAACTATGTAGTTTTGATTCTCAATTTTGAGATATGTAGGAAGCTTGGGATACAAATTCCATATTCGAACCAAATACTAGATGTATTATTAAGTATTTTAGTGTTAGTGGCAAGTTAGGAATGTGACTTGTAAAATAGTTTTTAAGTGTTTTTGGCAACTTTAAAGCAGTAACTTAATAAGGAAATTCTAAGTGATCTTCCCTCAAGTAAAATGAAACAAACATCTAGAGGAGGTAGTTAAACATGAGTGAATAGTCGATTCGTTCATACACCTAATTAAGAATAATTCTAGATAGTGAAGGTTAGTACTAGTTAAGCTTGGGAAGAAGAGGGCAAAGTTTAGTATTGTACATAGTAAAACAAAATACTAAAGTTATAAAATTAATTAGGTGTGTTTTTAGTTATACTTGGTGGACTATTATTACATATGACTTAGTTAAATATTGCTTGAGTAGGTTTGGAGTTGAAGACGTTCTGAAGGCTGGGATCATGAAAACCATAAAAAATCTCCAAAATAAGATGTATAGAAAGTATTATATATTGTAAGACTCTTAATTGTATATCCAACTAAAATTTAGCAAGATTTGTTCATGTAATCAAAACTTTGATTTTGTTATAAAGATTTTAATTTAATGCTATGTAGTTTGTACCAAGATTGATTGAATTATATGGTGATGCTTATATTGGTTAAATATATTTGATTTTAGTGACTATAGCATCCCAGAATACTCTTGAGGGGTCATGACACACGTTGAATCTGTTATCAAATTAAGGACCTTCCCCGAAACCAAAGGCAGATCTTCGATCAAACTAATGGGGGAAAAATTTTGCCTTTTTGTCTCATCAAGCAATGAAATTGAGACTTGTCTCCGTTCCCCTAAGTAATCTTCGGGTTATGGATAATCTGACCTTAGCCTTAGTAACTTGGCCCCACTTTTAGGGTTCGGATAGGTTAAAGTTTCCTAGCTTGAGCTAACCAATTGCTTCGCGATAGTTAAGGGACTCAATTGAATTCACCAAGTCTTAGGCCTCATAAGGTATAAGATAGCATCCTAAGGCATCTCTATCTTATTGTTGACAATCGACCATCGAGAGGCATCCATTAGGCAGCACAAGGTTGATATAAGGAGTCACCACCCAATAGAATATTGGAGAAAGGTATTCCAAGCTTATGAGGCCAAAACCTAGAGAGAGTTCGAAACTTCACTCTTATTTATGCCTTTGATAGATGTGACACAATGGCTTTTAGATTAATGGTGTTATCTCCTTTTTTACATGAAAGATTAGAGCAAATAAATAAATTAAAGGCGTACTCAAGTACGAAGGGGAGCAATAAGTCATGGAATATATTAAAGTATTAAAATAGGCATCTATAAGTTGAGCAATTTATTATGACCTTTTGGTGAGGACATTGGTCCTCGTATGTGACTTATGAAGAAGTGTTTCATTACGAGAGTTTATGACAAGGACTTGCTAGTCTAATTTTTATTAAGAAACATCCTGTATTATTTAATTATATACAAACTCTTTTACATTGTTAAAAGCTAATTTTATACATGAGTTTCCTGAGAAATAAACAGGACTTTGGTCCAATTTATTAAAAAAATCCTTAATTTTTTAATATAAATATTTTTTGTGACATTTTTCATTTTGCAGTCAAAAAATTCTTTTTATAATAAGGAAAGGGAATGCAAACTTACCTCTAGTGCTTACCCGACTGCACTTGCAAAAGAGGTTATTAGCGAAAAAATTATAATAATGCTAATAATAATAAATTTTAAAAGGGACAGTGAAATAAACAAAAAGAAAAAGATAAAAATCTTAAATGTACATTAAGAAATGCGCTGGTGGGCATCAAGCAATATACAGTCTTCTCATTTATTTTAAAAGAGTGGGAAACATATTGTTGGTCATGCATCATGTTAAGCACAGATGTGCATCATGTGATGCACAACCATACTTCCCTAGTAAAAGGAGTAGTTTTCCCTCTCTTTTAAAGTAAAGTCCTTGTCAACAAACAAATCCAAAAGGGTGCAAAAAAGGATCGCAAAATACAAAAAAAAAACTACTTTTAAATTGAATTTTCTTAAAAGATGACTACAAAACTTGTTAAAAAGAAAATTTAAAACAACAATCTAATAATTTCTATCATATAGTAAAATACCCTTAAAAAGGGTTTTACAACCTGGATCCAAACAAAAATAAATATATAACAAAAATGTAGCGAATAAAGTTTATAGCACTTAAGATGGTAAAATGCACAAACTTTAAACTGCCAGAAAACTATATCGAGTAGAGAAGACTTTTTATATTACCTTCAGTGTATTTACTATATTACACCATTGCATGTTTGATTCTTAGACCTTTTTCGTATTGAAATAGTAAAAAATTCGGCTTGAAAACACAAAATTAAGTTCTAAAAGAACATTTTTTAAGCTTTAAAAGCTTTTTGTTTGCTTCTATAACTAAAAAAATTCAATCAAACTTTTTAATTAGAAATTTTCCAATAACAAGCCAACCTTTTAAGAGGTGTTCAACCAAAACATTATATAGAAAGGGTTGTATGAATGTGTAAGCACTTTGCACGGGTGTACAAACCTAAAAAGTTATCCAACTTGTCAAATTGATTCTAAAAAACTAACCTACTTTTCGCTTACTCAGCTGTGCAATTGGTTTGCACATGTGCACAAATCAAATAAAACAACCAACTTGCAAGAAAAAAACATAATCTTCGACATGCATGGCCGTGTAAGAGGTTTGCATGAGTGTGCAACCAAAACATGGTAGTCAAGTGGGCAATTGGCCAAATAATGTAAATATTTTCTGATTGCATAGGTGTGCAATCCTTTGCATAGGTCTGTAAACCTAAAAAGTCATTGAAAATGACCTTTTAAGCCATTAATTAAGTGTATTTCTCATTATTTAACCCATTGCTTCCCTCGAGTGCCCAAACTAAGCACAAAAACACTTTAAAACATTTTTAAAGGGTTTTACAATATGGAAAAGACCTTAGAATTCTCAATTCACAATCTTTCAAGGAGTAGTCTTCCTTATTAGGTAACCTTAACAAAAGCCTCCTCAGGACCTAATGCCTACTAGTGCCTCCAACTTTGGGAAGGCTAGTACACAAGAATGCCTAAGTGAGGCCAAGTTTAGTGTGAGAGAGAGAGACACTTACCTGAGGATGCGACATCGCAGTTGCCTTTTAAGAAGGATTATAGTAGCGCGAAGTGAGTGACCAATGCCAGCCTATGATGCGTCCTTGGTTTTGAAGGTGATTCCATTTTTATGGCTATACATTAAATTGAAAGTGATTCTGCTCTAATGGTTATACCTTGTTTTGAAGGCAATTCCACTGTAGTGGCTATACCTTAATTTGAAGGTGATTCCACTTTTATGGCTTTACCTTTATTTAAAGACGATTTAACTTTTGCCTCTATACTGTGATTTGAAGGCAATCCCACTCTAGTGGCTATACCTTGATGTGAAGGTAATTCCACTTCTATGGCTATACCTTGATGTGAAGGCGATTCCACTTCTGTGGTTATACCTTAGTTTGATAGCAATTCCACTTTAGCGGCTATACCTTGATCTAAAGGCAATTCCACTTTTATGATCAGAAGGTGATTCCATTTCTGCGGCCATACCTTGATTTAAAGGTGATTCCATTTCTGTAGCTATACCTTGATTTAAAGGCAATTCCACTTCTGTGGCTATACCTTGATTTGAAGGTGATCCTACTCTAATAGCTATACCTTAATATGAAGGCAATTCCACTTTTGTGGCTATACCTCAGTTTGAAGGCAATTCCACCTTAGTGGCTATACCTTGATTTGAAGGCCATTCCACTTCTATGGCTATACCTTAATTTGAAGGTAATTTTGTTTATGTGGTTATAACTTGGTTTAAAGGTGATTTCACTTCTGTAGCTATACCTTGTTTTGAAGGCAATTTCACTTCTGCAGCTATACCTTGATTTAAAGGTGATTTTGTTTATGCGGTTATACCTTGATAAGCGATTCCACTTCTGCGGCTATACTTTGATTTGAAGGAGATTCCACTTCTACTGCTATATCTTGATTTGAAGGCAATTCCACACTAGCAGCTATACCTTGTTTTTTTTTGCAAAAAATTTATGTATATTGGGGTTGCTTGGATTTGGAGTTAATCGCATGACCACTTGCCCCCTATAGTGAAAAGAGCATCGTTTTGGGCGAAAATTGTGAGGTTGCATTGGTTTATGATGAATAGTTAATTGTGTACCTGTTGTTCTACATTTTCAGTGTTGAAAAGGTTAAATGATAGATTATTGCTCCCTTGTAGTTTAAGTAAGATAATTCATTTATAATTTGTCATATGAATGTTTTAAATTTATCATCATTTATTTTTTTCATGCGATTATGACTTAGCATTTTAATAATTTTGGCTTTTAGCTTTTTTAATGTTGATTAATATATTGCAAAGTTGAAACTAACATGTTAAATATAAGCATGTTACCAAATAACACAATATAATAAATAAGTAAGTTCTAACAAGCATAAAGATAATGTGAAATCCAAAATAAATCCAAAATAGTAAACAACATCCCAACATAAAACATAAATATAAAAGTACTAATAGGACATATATGTACAATAAAGCAAATATAAATGAAATCATATTCCTAAAGTAACAAGCTAGTGGGCCTTAGTGTAAGCCATAGTTTGTCAAACCTTCTGAAGGTGAACGAGAGTGGTGCCTGGGGGTTGATGGGCTCGATACATGTCCTAGTGATTATGGGGGAATGGATGGGCCTGGATAAATGGATCCTATGAGGTTAACAACAACAGGATGGAGAAACTCGCCAAGAAAACTTACCAGGCATCTTATCTCTTTTTGTGTCTCAGTTAAATTGTTGTTTGTTTATTGAGATGGCACTAGACCATTCCATCTATACTTGTGACATCCCTCAAAAGTCAAGATTGAGCTTATCTATACTCTTCTCCATATCATAACGAGCCTCCATGACCTTGCCGCTTGTCATATATAGCGCCGTATCAAGGGCCTAAATACTCTCCCTAGGCTTTTAAACACTAGAATCGGCTTGCTAAATCCCTTTCTCTACTTTGGCTATATCGGCGGTCAATTGGTGTTGGTAAGCTTGGATGTCATCAACTCTCTTCTGGTAGAGCTCGTAGGGTCGGGCCTACTCTTGGCGTATCACTTGGATGTCGGCAGACATGGTAGTCTAAGCTACCTCCATATGTTGAAGGCACTATAATATAATATCCTAAGGAGTTATGGACATATCTGTCTGTTGTGAAGGTATTGAAGATGTTGCCACATCAGGATGGTCATAGTCTCATGGTGGAAGATTGTGCTGGAAAATAGGAAAAGCCTATGTAGCATGTGTCTCTACTAGCTATTGGTGGGTCTTACTTGCAAAATAATCACTAAAAAACACTTCCTTCTATCTAAGTCCAAGGGCCAGTGTGTCCTCTATTTGCTGATCCAGAGTTAGCTCCTAGTTATGGTGTGCCTGCTAGGTCTCATCCTCCTATGCATGAGTTAAATGGAAAGACCCAGACATCTCTTATAAAGTTAGCAACTAATCCCATAGGGTGCAGTATCATCGTCTCTAGCTAGGCATATATCGAACGTTGTCTCTCTATCCAAATAAATACCCTCAACAATTAATGGTCCTATCATATGCTCGGGCCATCCCTCCGCTAGAAGTAACCTGGTGACTAGGCTCTCTATCACCATCTCCTATCCCGGTTGACGTTATACTCTCCTTAAGTGCTTCAATATGGCATGGCTCAAGTCTACCCATCTACTTATAGTCATCACCCACAAGCTGTAAATCTCAACTACAATAATGGCCCCTAGACTGCCCATCCTCCCTAAATATTAGCAAGAAAGCAACCTATGAATATATTGGAGTAACTGTGATCTTAGCATGGTGGATTTCCCCCTCTTCTGACTATAGGCGAGCTATGGCCTTCCACATGTATGGCAAAGTGGACTTGTTCAGATGGACTACATCCTCCTCTATTGGTAAACCCAAGATCACAGCAAAATGACTGCGAGTTAAAGACACAAGCTAGCCCAATACACAGTAGGTGATGATGTCCTCCTCGATGTCTAGCCTCTGCTAGCCCAAGTAAAAACTATTGAGTCATCTCGCGGTAGGTTTTATAGGCTCCTACATAAAACCTGATCTAGGCTACTTGAGCTAATTGCTTATCAACCTCTTCCAGCAACCCTAAGTGACTTAACAACCTTTTGGACATAAACAACTGGGCAACATACGGACATTGGCTAAGGCTTTATACCTAGTTACCTGCTCCTGTGTCATCCATACCAGTTGTGCAGGGTCCGTGATTTACAAAAAGAAAATTTATATAATTAATTATAATGTTCACGGGCCGGTGTTATTTAAGTGTTGATTTATTCACATGTAAATTTCGATAGCATTGCAATTAAATAACTTAAACACAAACCTACATAAAATTTACCTATGAAAGCCCACAACTGAATAACATGTAATCCAACCTAACTTGCCACCGGGTGTCTAACAATTATGCAATGGTTCATAAAATAAACACATATACATATATCCTATATTATCATTTTATTGTCATTATTATTATTATTACCCATACATTTTATTTATATCAATATTATTAATATTTTATTATTATTATTATTATTATTATTATTATTATTATATACTTTTTTTCTCAGGTGCACATTCCTATATAAGCATACACATAACCAACACACGTCAACGCTATGCACACCTATGTTATTATCATTATTTCAACCTATATTTTTTTTTTGCTTTTTTTAACCTATTATAGCTATATTATTCATATGCATATGCCATATATTCCTCCATTTTCTCTCCTTTTCTTTTTCTCTTTTTTTTTTAATTTTTTTACTATTACATGCTCATTATAATTAAACAATCTAACATTCATTTAGTCTTAAATTAAAAAATAAAAATATTCTACCAATATGTATAAAATTATTTCTAAAATAAATTATAACTCACACATTCCAAGTCTAAATTCATTTCTAAATAAGACAATACTTGTATCAATTACACCAACACCTATATTTCTAAATATAACACAAAAGGTAGCAACATCTTCTTTAAACTTGCACTAACATATGTATTCCATATCAAATTTTATCTCTAAAGAAAAATAGAAAAAGGCAGCAATATCATTATATTCACAATCACAACAACATTCATCATCATTTTTACACTATTTTAGCCTCATTCAATGCATGAAAGAAGGGGAGAAGCCAAAAAAACCTTTTTGGATGACAAATGAAAACTTAACAAAAACACACAAATGAGGCAGGTGCTTAACAAGTGAAAATCTAGCAATCTACCAAATTGAATTCGCGAAACGACAACTTATGACTAAGAAAAGTGTAAAAAATTAAGGCTTAAGTGTTTCGAATTATGCAAAGAACAAAAGAAGAAGGAAAGAAAGCAAGAAAGAAGAAAAGAAAATGCTGGAATTTATAGTTTGCACAGGTGTGCAAGATGTTTACATGGCCATGAAAACAATGTAAGGGCATGTAAAAGCTATACACGAGAGTGCAAACCAAAAAATCAGAAATTTGAAATATTTAAACGTAAACTCATCCCATACATGTAAAATGCAATGTGGATAGTATTTTTACATGGGTTTTAACCCATACTCATGTGAAACAATCCGGATATATTTCAAATTATTCCTAAAAAAATTATTTTTTTACAATTTATCCATCTCCTAAATTTATTACAACTTTATTTATTTATTTACACAAACCCTTTCTACACTAGTAGAAGTGTACTAATATATGAATTTTTTGTTCTATCCTAAATATTATCATCACCAAATATTATTTACGAAAATGACAAAATTTCATTGGTTAATTACATTTATTTTTACCATTTTTTATTTCTATTTTTTTTATTTCTTTTTTTTTATTTATTTACAACCTTTATTTAATTAAAAACATATGCAAAATATACTCCCTGAATTATCAATTATCCTTGCCAATCTTATCATTTTGGAAGATGAGCCATTTTGAGATTTGAGAATCGATATACCTAACCTACACAGTTTTACATGGAAACAAGGGGTACAAAAATGATGAACTAATGCAACATGAGTTGTAAAAGATGCAAATTGCCCTTTACTTTCCATCTTTACCAAGTGGTAATTAGGGCTTGTGCATGAGCGTGCAACAAGTTTGCATGGCCGCACAACCTGACATTTAAATAGGCCTTTAACTTTTAGCTTCTTTTCTGTTACGACCCTTATCCACTTTGTTTTACTTTAAATTATGTCCTTTTATCTCTTTTCCCTTTGATTTCTCCTTTCGTCTGCTCAATATGACTCCATTTTCTCAAAGGTTGGCCATACTGCTTGACAACTATTCTTTTTGGAACAATCTAATTTTGTTTTCTTATTTAAATCTACAATTTCTTCATAGGGTAGAACTTGATAAAGATCTTCTTGCGGCATCTACCTATTATTGGGACCCTTCCTTTTATGCCAAACTGTGTACCTAATTATCCCAAAAGGTAGTCCGTGCTTTAGTGATTTACCCTTCCAATGCTCAAGTTCTTGCGGACCTATTGAAACCTGTTATGCTTAACATTCTCTTTGACAGCTTGTATTACTTTAATAGGAATGAGACCAACTCAATTGTTGCCACTCTCTTCATATGTCTGGCCCATTACTTAGTTATAACTAGTGAGGATGTTATCCTAGGGGATTACAAGCTTTTTGATGTTGTTAATGACATCCATGAAGGGCTAACCCCTTTTCCTCTAATCTTAGCTAAGACTATGCTTGGACGTTGTGCATATAGAACCTACTGCTCTACTTACTGGTAGCCAGTTATGACTTCGAGTATCTAAAACCATTAATTTAAAGGTAATTCACCCCTTATGGGTTTTCACACTAGTTTTTTTTTTTTTGCAAAAAATGCATCTTTTTACAGATTTTCACATAATCATGTGCCTAACTTTTGTTATAAATGGACCCTAACCATTCTAACACCTTTTATACTTCATTTTTTTTAGATTTGGCTACAAGAGAAACTTAGAATGTTGGCTAAGCCCCCTCCTCATGTGATAGATGCATATTATTTGAGGTTCTTTGGTGTTCACATGTGTTGGTATTGGGTAGGTTTCGTAGAAGAAGATGCAATTTGGTTAAGCTCAGTGGGCAAGTGAAGGGTGAGCTTTTATATACTTATGGATAAGGTTAGAGTGTGTGACTCGTGATGGTAGCTTTGATTGTGTTCCTTTTTGTGGTATGCATAGAGCCACCTTCTGTATTACTACTCACTGTGCTTGGTAGTTCGACGTGAGGCAAGAAATTGTGCATACCTGACTAAACTTTGGAGGAGGAGAGCTAACTAATGCTTTTGTCACCAGCTACCATTACATTCAGAGGCTTTTACTAGTCAAGACCAATATCACTCCCATGAATATTTATGACTTTAAAACTAGTGTTGAGTACCATTTATGGGTTATTGAGGCGCTGATATGAGGACCTTTTTACTGAGGCACTTTGGTAAAGGAGGTAGCAGTGGAGGAGATAAAGCTTGATCATCTTTATGGGAGGGAGAACGTATGTAATATGTAATGTAATGTGTATTTTCCATGTAGTTCATAAGACAATGCTTCCATCTTTTGTTTACTGTTGTGTGTTTGTGTGCTTGTTTTGTTTTATAAATAAATAATGCTTGCTTTTAAGTTAATTAATATGCCTAACTTAGATTATTTATGCATTCTTATATAATTAAAATCGTACACTAATAATAATTACAATATGACATTTAATGCAAAAACAGAAACTTTCATTTAATCTCTGGAGGTGACCTCTTAGGTGCACCTAACTCTTATCGTCAATCAGTTCTCATGCGTTTTCTTGATTGTCCATTTTCTCTCAACCCCTAATTTTTGCCTAGGGAATTTTTTTTTATTTTTGCCTTAGTAGGGTGCCCAATTTTAGCAAGGTCACCTTTTTTTTTTGGTTTTTGACCTGCAGGCTGTTCTTCTCTTCTTTTGATTTTGTCTTAGCCATGGAACTTATTTAATCTATCAATATTAATTGGTTCTTTAAACTCATTCCCATCGATATCTGTGAGAATAGTTGCTCCTTTGGACAGTAATTTCTTCAGCATGAAGGGACCTTTTCAATTTAGTTTGAACTTTCCTTTGCAGTCAAGCATGCCAGGTCTCATTTGCTTGAATACTAAGTTGCCCTCTTTCAAATGATGACCCTTGACCTTTTTGCCAAAAGGTTAGGCTAACCTCTTCTGATATAGTTGATTGTGGTAATAAGCTCTCCTTTGATTTTCATTCTACAAGTTCAATTGTGCCACCTTGTGCTCTACCTATTCTGTCTCTAGCAATTTTGCTTTTAAAATAACCCTTAACGACTATAGCTCGATTTCCACTAGCAGAGTAGCTTCTGTGCCATACACGAGGGAAAAGGATTGGTTCTTGTTAAAGTTATGACAGTTGTACCCCAAACTCATAATCTCCCATATGGACACTAAGGTTGCCAAGACATCTGCTAATTAATTCTCATCTCATGGTACGTGTCGGAAGATGCACGCCTCAAATTGATTACTCAAGCTTCTTAAATATTATACATAGGGCATCAACCTATCCTCTCTAATAGACCATTCCCCTTTCGCCTGGTGAATCACTAAGGATGAGTTGCCAAATACCTCGGCAGCCTTTGCTCTTAGAGCTACCAATGCTTCTACCCTGTATATGCAAGCTTCATATTCAGCCTCGTGTTTTATCACTTTGAACCCCAATTTCTTAGCCAATGGGAGCTTTACACTTTTAGGCATGATAAGTATAACTCTTGCTCTAACTCTTTTATTATTTGTAGCCCCATCAAAATACATTTACCAACCTTAGACCATTATGGCAGTGATGCTCTCATCTGGGAACTCATATTTGACTTGATCCCCTTTTAATGGGTGGTTAGCAAGAAATTCTGCAACTGCCCTTCCTTTGATCATTTTTCTGGTTACATAGTACACTTCAAACTCTTACAATAGCAGAAGCCACCTTTTTAGTTGCCCCAGTAGGGATGGTGCTAACATAAGGTATCTATGTGAGTTATGCTTGGCCACCAACTTTTTTTAGGCCTATATCATTACTAAGCAAACCTTTTCAATGTCTACATACTTGGCTTCGTACAGTAAGAACTTTTTACTTAGGTAATAGATGCAAATTCTACTCCGACCTCATCTTTTTGATCTAACATAGCCCCTACTGAACCCTGTTCAACTACTATGTATAAGATTAAAGGCTTCAGTGGTCAGGTGGCTGAAGAACTAGAGGGTGTAGCAAGTATTTCTTAATAGTATTGAAGGCTTTTTAACAATTATTGTTCCACTTGACTGGCTAGTCTTTTCTCAAAAGCTTAAAAATTGGCTCATATATAGAGGTGACATTAGCAATGAACTGACTAATGTATTGAATTCATCTTAAGAACCCTCTAACTTCTTTTTCTTTCTTTAACATAGGCATTTCTCAAATGGCTCTCACCATGTCTGAGTCTACTTCTATCCCCCTCTAGCTGACAACATCCCTAATAAATTACCTGAGGTGACTTTAAATACATAATTTTTTGGGTTAAAGTAGAGTTTGTACTAATCGATCTGTTGAAAAAAATTCTTCAGAGCCTCAAAATGTCTTTTTTTAGTAATAGACTTGATCATCATCTCATCAACATACACTTCGAATTCCTTGTGAATTAATTCTCTAAGGATCGTAGTAGCCATTGTTTGATAAGTGGCTCCTGCATTTTTCGACCCAAATGGCATGACATTGTATGCATAAGTTCTCCATTCAATAATGAAGGCTATCTTTACCTGATCCATTATCTTGTTCAAAATCTAGTTATACCTTGCATACCCATCGATGAAACTATACATTATACACTTTGCTGCACTATCAACCAGCAAGTCTATGTGCAAGAGTGAAAAGTCATCTTTTGAGCATGCTTTGTTCAAATCTCATAGTCCATAGACATCCATACCTTCCCATCTTTCGTGGCAATGGGACAACATTGGCTAACCAAATAGGATATTGAACCTAAACTAAAAAAATTAGCCTTAATTTGCTTATTTACTTCTTCTTTTACCTTTTTTGCCCATTCTAGCTTGAGTCTTTAAAGCTTTTGATTTACTGGCTTACTGTCTGAATATGTTGGAATGGTATATTTTGTAACTTTTCTGTTGATTTTAGGCACGTCTTTATAAGTTCAAGCAAAAAATTTTTCATTTTTCTTAATATTCTCTCAAATTATATCCTATCCTCAGAAGTTATGTCGGATGCAATTAAGATTTCTTTAGGATTAAATGGAGTAGTATTTGTTGAATTAATATCAAATATGAATGAGTCGTGATTATAATTATGCATGATTCAATCAGATGAGACATCGCACAAATGAGAAAAGTTATTCATCTTATTAACTTGAGTAAATAAAGGTACATCATCACAAAATAATTTAGGAGTGTAAATTACATCATCAAAAGAATTATCTTTTAAATCAAAGATGGCTGATGCAGTGACAGATGCTTCTCCCTATTTTATTGTAGGTGCTGGTGGTAGAGCTTCCTCCTCAGGAGCTACAACTTTATACTCAACCTTCTCCTTCTCTTTAGCCATTATGACTGGCAACTCAGGCATTAGTACCTCTTTCAGGTGGCCTAAATCCCAATCAATGATTTTGACCATAATCTTCTCATCCTAGAATCCTAGTACAACCTTGATGGTTCCAGCTGACCAGTCAAAAAACATCATTAAAGATCTCAAATCTAGGGACAACTATCCTTTAAACTACCATGGCCTTAACCTCCCTATGGTATTTGCATTCCTTAGATGCTGGCACAAAGCTTTTTAGGATATAAGGAGCCCGACATGGCCATGGGTCAACCTGCTTTTTAATGCTATTCACACTATGGCTTTGGCCTTTCTTATCTTTCATACCAATTGGAGCAATAGGCACATGGGTCCCCTAAGAGTTCTTCCCCAATCCTGTGCCTAGCAGATAACTCATCTTTTTCATCATATTAATGACCTAAGGGTTTATGAAATTTGTTTATTCTTCTTCGATGCCAACCTCTGATACATGAAACCCATTAAATGGTTGATTTCCTATGCTCAATGTAGAGACTAAATTCTCCCTTATTGCCTTGATAGTGACCATACTGCCTTCTTGCAGAATGTGGAACATCTAGTGTAGGGTGGAAGAAAACCCTCTCAGTTTGTAGAACTAGGTTGTTCTAATAATAGTAAAAAATTAACCAATATCTGAAACATTGCAAATTTTGCCTTTGTCTCAATATGTCTTGTCTTTACCATTTTTTTGAAAGTGCCAACAACTTGCCTTTTGAAATTATTGTAGGCCATCATAGTGAGCCTAGATTTAGTGATCATAGACTTGTCAATACCATAGACTGCCATTATCGTAAAGGACACACATTGATAGAAGAGTCGTCATCTACCATTATACATATAGTATACTTCCCATTTACCTCAACCCTAATGTATAAATGGTCCTTATGCTCATATCCTTCCATGGGCAAGTCCACATTAATGAACATAATTTTCTCTTTAGAATCCCCTTTCACCATTTTTAGTAGTTCGAAAGGAGATATGGTTGATGCAATAGTTGATTCACATAGGACTTCCACCAACTTTTACCTGTGTGAATGTGATTACCTTAACAAATCCCAAATTGAAATTTGAGCAAGTGTCTTTTAAGTTGCTTGATGATTAGATTATTCTCTGTGGCTCTTTCTTATGTGGGTACAGTGCATTCCTATTGTCTTTTAATCTCAGATATAACTCTATCACTTCTTGTGATGGCTTAGACTACCTTCCTATTTTCTACTTCCTTCTTATCTTTTTCAGTTTCCCACAAGTCACTCCGCTTTTTGCTATCTTTGACTGACCCAGCTTCACTATTTGTATCCTATATATCCACCAATTGAACTAATTCCCCTACTTCTTCTATTCTCATTGATTCTTCCATACTTGTATCTAAACTGCCTTCACTTTCCTGAGCTTTGTGGGTGATAGCCAAGTACTCATTAGAATACAATTCCCTAAAAACATACCACTCTAGAAACCTAGACCCAACCATAAACACTAGTGGTAGTACGACATTTTAAGTCTCCCTCTTCTTAGCTCTTTTCTCTGAATCATGCATCTGTTAGGAATTAATTAAATTTTGGATACGATCCCTCAAAGTATGACAGTAATTAGTTTCATACCTCGCGTCCTGATGGAAAGCACAATACTAGTCTAACTTGTATCCTAGCTGGCCTTAACTTTTTACAGGCTTAGGAGGCAATGGTTGTAATTTCCATTCTTTATTTAACTGATTAAGGCTTCAGGATAATGATTTCCCTAAATTCGAATAATATCATTGATTGGCTCTTGTAGCCAACACTTTAGCAGTTCTACCATTGTTACCTCTACTGCCACATCTACTACCAGCATTCTTATTGAACCTGAGCTTCTAAAACCTTACTTGTTGTTGTTGTAACTACCATTATTCAAGCTCACAAAGTTGGCCTTTTTAGCTAGATATTCTCCTTCGGCTTCGATTGCTATATCCTTTAAGTATTCCCAGTCTTTCAACCCCTTCATTTTAAGCCCTTCTTTTAGGTAAAGACTAGCATTCCAAATGAATAATCGAATTTGGTCCTATGTGTCAGGCTTCTTTTTCATCTCCATTATCCTATTCCTCTATTGAGTGAGGTACTTGTGTAAAAACTCTCTAGGTTTCTATTGCAATAACTCCAGATCCTTCAAAGTAACCTCCATATGGTTACTGCAATCATACTACTTAAAGAACACCTCTGTTAACCTTTCCCAGTCTTCCTTAGTCTTTCTATCTAAACTATAATGCTAGTCAACCATGGGACCTATAAGATTATGACTAAAGAAGCATGCCTTCTACCTTTTAGTGAAAGTAGTCCTTTTTATGAGTAGGAAGTACTACTTGATATGAGCCAAAGTGTCAGACATACCATCAAACTTCATTAAATCGGGCATCTTAAATTTGTTAGGCAAAGCATCCTCACCATTTAAGTCAATATCTTCGAGGCTGACCCTTTTCCTAACTAACAACATTCTAGTCAAGGCTTCCAACTTTTCTTCCATCTTTTTCATGGTAGGATTCTCTTCCATAGGGATATGATTCTTCAGTAATTGAGGAGCCCCTAATTCCTCCTCCTCATCAATTATAAATTCATTTTCAGGACCACTTTGATCGATATATCCTTTTATCCCTCATAAAGCCACATTCCCAACATCTATTTCTAGTGGTCGGTTCGACTTAGATGATAGTGGGCACAGTAGGTTAAGCAGCTAAAATTGAGGCTAAACTGGCTATGAGACTAGCAAACATGGACATCATCTCCCTTTCAAGGTCATCCATCCTCTTATCCATATCTTAAAAACTATAAATATCAATGAGTGGAGTGAGCTCAAATATGATTTCTCTTTCTGACTATTTTGATATTTTAAAAACTCTTCTAACACACTATCTATACCCATCTCAAACCCCAATTTTGAACCCTGACTTTAGATTAATTCCTTTATTTGCTTAGAAAACCATTTCTTAAATAAGCGACCATCTGAATTGCAAAACCACCTAGGTGATGATGGCTCTATTATGGTGCCAAAGCAAGGTTGTCAATGTGATACATAAGTAGGTGCAGATGCATGATCATGAGATGCAGCATCGACAACCACAAGTAAGAATTCTTTCCACCTTATTTCTCCCACACATGTGGTCAAAGTCTTCTTCCTAGGTGGGCTTAATCCATGGGTCAATAAGGGACCCTAATGAACACGTATGGTGGATGGTAAAAACCTAGCAATATAATGCCTCTCAAGAAAGAGCACACAAAAGGTTTTGATCCTTGTGTATTTAAGCGACCTAAACAAATCAAATAAGCTTCCTAGGGTATGATAGCCTTTGATAAAAGGACATCTAGATTTATTCAAGTATGCTTAATATATAAAGACCTATATCACAAGTAATGCAAGATTATTATGGAAATCCTAGTTGAGATTTTTATGCCATTGCATAGGGTTTGGTCCAAATACTTGATTACAAGCTACCCAAGCATGGTCCTTGCCAATGGATCTAGCTCATCATGAGCATAATGACCAATTAGGCCACCATTTAAGATATCAAGAGGTACTAGACTTGGGCTGGTGATTATCCCTAACACTAACCTCGATTGAGAGAACGATAAGGGAGTGCTTCGAAATGTACCGGGATCAGAAAACTTTATTCTAAGGCTTTAGCATGATTCTAATGCAATGTTTAAAAAGAGATAAAATTTCTTAATCGAAAGCCTTTTTATGTCACACCAAAAGTAATTTTGGACTGAAGTCTTAAAGTCCCCAGTAGAGTCACCACTTTGACATGCGCCGAATCCATTATCGAATTGAGGATACTTCCCTAGAACCAAGGGTAGATCTTTGATCAAAATAATGGAGGAAACATTTTGCCTTTTTGTCTCATCAATAAATGAGGTCGAGGCTCATCTCCATTCCCCTAAGTAATCTCCAAGTCGTGGATCATCTCACCTTCACCTTGGTAACTCGACCCTATTTTTAGGGTCTAGTATCTATAAGACCCAGTGTCTTTAGGGGTATTAGGGTGTTACATAGTCATCCTAGGTGATCATTGAGTCAAAGGGTTGGTGATTTTGTGAGTAAATCTATATTTGGAAATAGATCATGCAGCTACCCAAATGATGAGAATTTTGTACAACCAGTAGGTGCTGATGTAAGTCAAAGCATTGAATATAACTATCAGCAATTATTAACATATATTATCGACTTATCATGTAAACCAAGCAATGTAATTAAATAGCTATGCTATAACATTTGTAGTGTCATACACTATACGGAAGTATGAATGAACGTAGGGTGTCATAGTCAGTTGATAGGATGGGGATTTACTCAGAGATTCCATATCTGGCAACGGTATAAACATTTCAGCTAATAAGGTTTATTCTTTTAATGATTTTAGTGCAGATGTTAGAAATGAACCTTCAATTAATTTGGCAAGCATGGATTATTTTAAAGATGAGACAGTTAACAATTATTATCCCTCATCTAATGATGATGCTGAGACTAAACTGCAAATATAAGTGTGGAAAGTGATGACTCTAAAATTGGTAATAGTCATGAGTCTTCTGATATGCAATATGTCAGCCCATTAGCATTACTCCATGTCAATGAGGAAATAAACGATGCCATTTTTAACTTTCCATCGAAATACTATACCACCATTGACTTTGATGCATCATAAGTTGATATGTCAGAGGGCATGCACTTTAAGACTTAAGATGGTACATCTAAGTTATTTAAATGCTTGGTTTTCAACAGCAAAGATTAGGTCAATCTTGTGTGAAAAAAATACTCAATCAAGAGAAATGTTAACTTTAGAGTTGTTAAATCTAAGCCATAATACTACATTGTAAGGTGTGCAAAGGCTGAAATTTGCTACAAATGGAGATTAAGAGTAGCAAAAAAAGATAAAAGTCATTTTTAGATGATCACTAAGTTTGAGGATCACATTTATACCTCTCTGTTGGTAATCTATCAAAAGATCACAGGCAATTAGGATCACAAATTATTCATAACTACATTATAGGGATCGTAAATAAAAATCCAACCCTACTTATTGATGTGGTTATTGTTGATATTAAGAAACAATTTCATTATGAGGTATCGTACCATAAAGCTTGGTATACAAAGATAAGAGTCCTAAAGGCTATATTTGGAAATCATGTTAAATCAATTAAGAGGTTGCCAATTTTTTTATATGATTTACAAAACTACAATCCTAGAACTATTTATGAGCTTCTACTACAAGACACCTACATACCTATTGTAAAGCAATTTCAAAGGGTTTTTTAGAGTTTTAAACCAATAATTGATGGGTTAAACCACAATAAGTTAATTTGTTGATCGAAGGAACATCCCTATAGGAAAATTCTAACAGATACTTCAAGCAGCAAGCTTTGTGGATGGTAATGACATATTGTTCTCTATTGCATTTGCTATTGTTGAGTCTGAGAATAAATCCAATTAGGCTTGGTTCATGAGTTTAATTTGGAAACATATGACTCAATGTGTTGGTATTAATGTTATTTTTTTTATCAACACGCTGGAATAATGAAAGTAGCAGTTGGAAGGAACCTCTAGCATTTCACAGGATATATCTGTGCCACTTTGTTAGTAATTACAACACACATTACAAAAATCTCACGATAAAAACATTGCTTTACAAGGCTAGTACGTAAACACAACTTTATTATAAATTAAACATATATATTATTTATGATGTAGTAGTGGTTGTCAGTGCAATAATATTGTAATTGTGAATCCACACTGGTTCATGGAATCACTAGCAAAAGCACAAGTTCACGAAGTAGATGGATGAGATAAAACAACTTGACAAGAATTCATACACTTGGGCGATGAGGGTGTCGTTAAAGCGATGGACATTATCAAAAGATGTGGGTATCGATATGGCCATGCCACTACTAACATTGCAAAGAGTAGAAATAGTGCTTTCAAAGTTGTTCATATGATGCCTGTTACTACTATCATCAAACATGTCTTTAGTTGATTTGTTAAATTTTATGATCAAAAAAGGGGTTTGTATATGACTAAAATGGCTCAAGGAATGTAATTCACACTAAAATGTGTTGAAGTTATGAATAAGTGTGCTATTAAGGTACGAGAACACATGGTTGTTAATTATGATGGTATAAATTATTTAAGGTAATAACATGTCGTACACACAAGGATAACACAAAAATAGACACTTACATATTGAGTCTCGATAAGCATGAATATGAGTATGGTAAGTTTTAAGGAAAAAAAATGCCATGTTCACATGTAATTGCAACATACATGTACAAACATCTCGATATTTCACATTTATTGATTTGTGTTATAGCATTATTGACACACTAAAATGCTATGAAAGGGAATTTTGATCAATGGGTCATAGAGTATATTGGCCTGAGTATTATACTCTAAAATTGATACTTGATATGGCATTACAAAGGAAGAAGGTCAGCTTAAAACAACTAATTCATAATGAGATGGATAGGCGAGAACATAAAAATGTTACACGGTGCAATATTTGTGAAAATATTAGGTACAATCAAAAGACATGTCTTATTCTTACTAGATCATCTAACCAAGCCTTAAAAAATTGAAATATTTCATTGTTATAATACTCATCTTATATATTGTTTGACACAAATGTATGTAATATAATTTATATGTGTAGAAATAAGTATTTATGAAATTAAATATTTATTTACTTATAACAAATATTGATAAATCATACAATACAATTATTAATGATGTCTGAAATCCTGATATAAGCTTCGACTGAAGGGGTATTTACAAGGGGAAGTAATTGTGACTTCTAAAAAGGGATGAATTATGAATTTGAGAGAGTTGCAATAGTTCTTTCTCTTGAGAGTACTTTGAATATAAAGAGATAAGCAAGTTTGGCTTAGTACTATAATTTTTTAGCTAATGAGATGAAATTTTAGAAATATTAGTCTATCTTATTATAGAGTGGCTATTCTTTTTGATTATCTATTGTCTATTACAACCTTTTAAGAACTACGTGATTCTAAGTTTTGCTTTGAGTTATTTAGCGGAGATGACCTTTGGGTTTCAGTGCTAAAGGAAAGGCTTATGGTATTTCTAGAGTTTCAAGTGCAAAACCATTTGTACAATTAGGTGTACATTCATTCTAAGCTTGTGCTTGAATTGTTTTGGTTTTACACACACACATGAAAACTCGTTCATATTGTCTTACTTGAATTTATTCTAATTAAAATTTTGTTAAATGCTCTTGTTAATTGCAAAGCTTGGTTTTGAAATGCATATATCTTGGTTGAAGTTTGGTTATTTTGAAAAGTTGGTTTGTTCTAATTTGCTCATGGGCTAGCAAAGACTAAGTGTGGGGTATTTGATAATTGTGAATTATACTATGTTTTTAGTTTGTGTTTAGTGTGTATATTGTGTGATTTTGGTGTTTATTTATTTAATTTAATGTTTAATTGTTAAGTTTATCATAACATGTACCTAATAGCATAAATTAGTGTTTTTAGGTGTGAAATTGAAGAAAAAGAAAGATTTAAGGGCAAAAGAGAAAATTCAGCCTTTAAGGATTTTTTAAGACAGAGAATTCATATGTTTAGTCCAGAAGCCAATCACTCGGTGAAGGAAATTCTCCCTCTACTGAGGTAGGAATGAGAAGTAGGGTATGAGAAGAAGGCTTACTGGAGTTAATTTTCACTCTATCGAGTCATCTTAAAGGTCAAAAATAGAGAAGCCTCACTCAGTGGAGCGAGTTTTCCCTCTACCACGGCAAGCTTGTTGAGTTGGATTATAACTTTACTTTCTTCTAGTTTGGGAAGCTTTGGTAGCTAAATTTCTTCCAGTATTGGTTTATTTAAGCAGCAAAGACACCAGTTTTAAAAGACACAATTTATTTTTCTAAAAATTTAGAGTATTAGTAATTTAGTTTTGCACTTAGGGTTTGGAGGCTACAATTGAAGACTCTAAAAAGACTTTAAGAGCAGTTGAAGAGTTCTATGTGTTTGTATCATTTTTATTTATTTTTCTTCAGTTTTAAGATAAATTGTGAGTAGTTTACTTTACTTTTACTAAAGGATACTTGGATCCTTAAACTTTTATTATAATAACTTAGTTGTACTTTCATTCAATCCAAGTTTGATTATTTTTTAGTTTTAAGCCAATTCTTATCTCTGGTTGTATTAAGATTGATTATTAACTTATTGGATTAATAGTGGATGATTGATTTAAGTATGACCTATGATATGCAAGTTCTTGGTTTAGTTCATTAGTTTTGATGCATAGTTATTTTCTGAATATGAGGTAATTATGTGTTGGTAAGAGTGGATTAAAACTAAGAAAAATTGAACTAAGAATATATTGAAATTAAGTTTGCTTGAAAAAGAGTTTAATGGATGTCTAGGAGTTTAAAACCGGATTTTATACCGGGTGTTAAATTATTCTTAATAAAAAGGTTTAATACTTAAAATGATAGTCTGAATAAGCTATCTAGCTTTATTTAACTGGTTTTTCCATAATCAGTTGTGTTCTTTTTAACTAAGTCATTACAATATTAGTTAAGGTGGATAGTCCTTTAGCAGAAGTTGTCTTTATTATTGATTTTTATCAACATACATTACTTGCTTTGTTTAAGTCTAGCTTTATTTGCTTAAGTTTCTGTTTAATTGTATTGGTTTCATTACTTTAGTTATCTAAGTTCCTATTTTTAGTTTCATTAATTCTTCATCATTATAAAACTTGGGATTTCTCTTACTCTTTACACACAATTTCCCTTAGGTTCGATATTCAGAGTCTTAATTTTATTTCCTTATATTACTAGCACTTACACAATTTACGTAGTTATTCCCTCACGGTAGGGCTATTTTTTCTTGGAGGTGGTTCATTTGCAACATGGTTGCCTCTTTTGCTTTCTGCTTTGCAAACCTGTTCCCCCATGGTGGGATTATTTTCTCTTAGAAAAGATGTGTTAGTGTAAAACACCAAATGAGCATAGTAGAGTTACCTGAGGTGCATTCATTTCCCATTGTTCTTATTCCCGAGCGTAAAGCTCTTTGACAAGGTTTAGTCGGGAATGGCTTTCCACTTATTTCTAATATGTCAAATTATGACATCCGATCTTGTATCTTTGACGCTATGGAGCTCTCCAAAAGGTTATTGTTGGCTCCAATCAGCCACTAGGCTTTCCATTTAGGACTTTTGATCCTTTTGTTGTGTTTGTCTTTAGTAGGAAAAAGGATCTCTTGAAGCTTTTGTTTTGTTAGTTCAGTGATTCTTCTTCAAGCTACTGTTATCCTTAACTCCTATTTATCAAAATTCCTTTTTAAAAAAGTGGAGCCAATCATGGGCAGCCAATTAGTTTGAATAAGGCTAGGGTGTTTAAAGGTAAGACTTGATTTTGCCATGCCTCGTGTGGTATTTGAGCATAGGTGGGTCTTGGCTCGAGATTTGCCTTTGGACATTTATAAGTCTTATTTTTGCTGTTCTCTACCCTGGACCATAGGCTTGTCAGGATAGGGATCACCCCCTTTTTTGTAAACTAATATATTATATTTCATATGTTGATCAAGCTTTTCGTCAAACCTTGAGTATGTCTCAATACTATATAGCCCTTTTTAAAGGAGGTAGTTGTTTTTGTTCGAATGCTTGGTTTTTCATTTATAATGTCAGGCTCTTTTGCTTTAGTTGTGTTTTGTCTGCTTAGAGCTGTACTTAGCTGAGTCAGTCAGTTGGCACTCTTTTGAGTTGTTATCATTCTTCCTTTTTTCAACTTTTAGTCATTGTTATGGTGGATCTTGTCTAAATAAAGATGGGTTATTTATGGACTCATTAAATCTATCTGACCATACCTTGATTTGGCCCTTGCACAAGTGCTCTTCTTTCTCCCTTTTTGGAGCGTAGGTGCTTTTGCTCAATTTTTTCCTCGAATAATTCTTATCTCAAGGTTTGCTTTTGGGTTTTTACTGGCTTAAAGCATGCTTCCAATCTTGTAGGGGCTTTGAGCATTTGACTCGTGTTGTTTCATATTTTCTGACTTAATTCCTTTTTATCTTTTTATTGAGCATCTAGAAGAGGAATGCCTATGAGTAGCTTTGTAGAGTACTCAAAGATGCTTGAAGTATTTGAAGATGCCTGATTGAGGAAGTCTTGTAGTAATACTCCTCATAAGATGATTGCAGCAAATTTTCTTAGGACTTTTAAGATTTTTATAGAATTTGAGTTATACTACTCGGATAGTGTATCTGTTGCTATTTTGAATAGCTTTCATCTTTTTTTTTTCTCTTTGGAAAGTGTTCGTCTTGTGATAAAGTGCTAATCAAGCTTTACAAGGTGAATTTTGAGGATTGTTTGAACCAATCTTAGTTCTTAAATTAGATCCTGACTTTTCTTTTTTGGTGCTCTTCAATATGATCGAGTTTATCTGATAGGAAGATTGCTTCGATAGAGGGGTTATTCGTTCCTCCGATCAGTACGATCGTTAATTTCTTGATTGACTTGTCTTTTTTATCAACAAGCTTCTATGTTTTTCCTTCCTTATTAAGGTGGCATTGCTTTGCTTGAAGTTGTATGGGCCTTTGATCCATTCTTTCATGTTGATAGTGGGATTTAGTCATGTGATTGGGCTTTCATTTGGTTGGACTAAGTATTTTTTCAAGTCTTCCTTAGTCATGCTCTTAAATGATTCCGCTTCATGGGATGTGAATCATCAGCTACTTTTTAATGGTTTTCACTTCATTCTTCACATCTTTATAGTGGTAATTTTATTATCTTCTTTATTCAACTTCGATGATTCGATTCTAGCTCCATATTTATTGAAATTCGCCACATGGCAATTTCCATTAATGCTTGGTAAAGTAATTTTTTCTGGATCCCTATAAATAGGAGTAGCCCTTATTCTTTTTTTAAATGCTTTTGCCTTTTTCTTGAAGTGCTTTTTCTGAGGATTCTTCATCTTTTCTTCTTTCCTTTTTCTATTCTTTTCATGGAACCACCCGATTATTTTGGACCCTCCGAGTCCTTTCCATTTTAGGAAGATAAATGAATTGCTAGGTTTTTCTTTACCATAGTATCACCTGCCACAACAGGTGATATAATCTTTGCTATTCATCACTTCTTCCAATTTTCTCTTTGAAAGTCATGGTTGCACTTTCTTCACTTTTTTGGTTCTAATATGCCACAAATGAGAGATGTTTGTAAAGTTGTGAGGGCTTAATGAGAGGTGGTCTTGTGGCAGCAGCTTCGTAGCTGTAGGGATTATCTTATAAAAAGCCTTTTTTATGTATCTTGTAATTTGGAAATAAAATTCCCAATTTCTAATTTTGTTGTGCTTTTGCTTTTTCTTGTGCCATTGTTGTGGGTGTTTTACTTGTTATTTCTCATCTAATGATTTTGCTCGCATTTTGATTTTTGTTTTTTCTTCCAATCGGTCGGTAGAGATTGAACACTAGCTTTAAAAGTGTCATCATTTCCTCAAGGGAATGATTACCTCAATCGACATAACCTATTTTGTGACATGTACTGAGCCTATAATCCGATTCTGTTGATTAGTTTTTATTTTACTAATGGTTACAATAGTAATGATTTAGACATCAATCTTTTGATTCATAATTACTTATTCACCGATCTTTTGATCAGGATTACATTTAGGATCCAAATGTACATCGATCAAATAAAAGCTTTTCACAAGTTCATTAAACTGTGATTAGGATTCACCATCCATGCCCTGATCAAGAATACATCAATCAAAGAGCAGTAACTTTACTAACATTTCGATCAGGATCTGTTGTTTTTACTGGCTTTCTGTAGCTTATTTAATGTAAATCCAAAAATCCCATAGTAAAGTTTTTGAGTTGTAGTTCTTTGCTTTCCATTTTGAAAGTGATGCCTCTGATCGTAAAAGAAGGGATTTTTAGGGCTTTCTTCATCTTTTTGCCAGATTTCCGTACTTTCCCACCGATGCCTTCTTTAGGCGGGTATGGTGGGCCAGTTGTCTTCATTTATAGAAGCCTTCTCAAATGCTCTGGCTGCATTGGTGGAGGAAGGTCTGGGGTGTGCCATTTTGCTATGCTTTCTTCCCTACCTTGTTCACCCAGGAAGCTGCCATATGGCTCCCCTTCATTTCATTTTTTTTAGAAGTTTGTGGAAATTTTAGGCATCAGATGTACATTTTCCTAAAGGCAAGACATTTAGCTTTCCTTCGGACTTTTTGCCTTTTTCTTTAATTCGACTTTCTTCTACTAGAAAATGAAAAGCTAAATGTTGGGGCTTTGTTATGCTTTTTCTAAAAGCTTAAATACCGCAAGTATACGGTGTACCGATTATAGTACTTCAGATGTCAATCCCACAAGGAAATGTTGATTTTAATCACCCACTATTATTACTCAATTTTAATCTTGTTTACGATGTTCAAAAATGCAAGTTAATTCTAACTACTCTATTGCATAAAATTAATTAAATCCTAGTTAAGTATAATCAAAGAAGACAATAAATATTATGAAATTAAATAATCATGCATTTGATACCATTATTTTAATTATAATTTTTAATCTTATTAGTAAGCCAAGTTGGAATAAATTTCTAAACCACTCTCTCGACATGAATTAGATTGCCTAAAACATACAATTAAAGTACTAATTCTCAACTCTCGTTAATGAACTAGTGGATTTTAATTACACATTTTAAGATTAAACACCAACCTATAGCAATTATCTCCACATGTGATCTCTCAAACTATGCTTTGATAATGAATTTCCTATTAACTTTCCATAAGACGTTGCTCTCGCTAACTCCCTTATTTATGACCATTTTGTGAATTTTCAGAAAAGGAATTGCACATTGAAGGTCGTCTTCCTTAACTTATAATGATACCAATAAACTTTTAATAGAAAATACTACAACCAAAGATCAATATTATAAATGGAAATAGAAATTTGTTCATATATAATCAAATGCAAACATAATATTCATGTAAAGATTACAAGGAAGAAACATAAAACATAAGGACAAGAAGAAGGGGATCTCTCAACCCTTTTCCCTTCACACAAGATTCCTTCTTCCTTGCTTCTTGTCTCCTCTTCAAAACATGAAAATAAAAACTAAAGTACTAAAAGAAATTAATTGTTCTTAGGATCACAAAATCAAATTATAAAAATTCATCATCCTCAAAATTCTGTTCACTTGGCATATATATGCCTCTCTAAAAATTATGTCCCTTCAAGACATCCTTTCATAAGAATTGTCCTTGTTCATGGAAAATTGCATCACTTCAGAATTCTAACTGCTCATCCGCACTTTGTCGCGCCCTCACGACTCCTGTCGCGCTCGCGACAATGCACGCCTCTGCTCGGCTGGTTCCGCTGGCTGTCGCGAGCCCTTCTGCTTTGTCGCCCTCGCGACATGGCACGCTTATGCTTGATTGGCCTGGCTCTCTGCCCTTCATGCTGTCGCGACCTCGCCCCCTTGTCGCGCTCGCGACACTTCCTTTCTAGCTCACCTTTGGCTTTCTTTCTTTCACTTGACTCCTTTAATCTCTAAATCATCCCCTTCTCCTATAAAACAAATAAAACAACTACACATACACAAAACACATAAAAGCAACAAAATATAGATAAAATACCAAAATAATAAACACAATACTGGACAAAACCACACATTAACACACAATATTTATGAGTTTTTCAAGCTCCTATCAATTCCCCACACTTGAACTTTTGCTTGTCCTCAAGCAAAAACTCTAAATGCTAAAAACCATCAAAGCTCAAACATATAATTTAAACATAAAACATGAAATATGGAGTTGTCCTTCTTAAAATTCTCACAAATTAACATATGCAAGATTTCTTTAACATACTAATCATGAGTCAATGTCAACAAATACCAAAATAAAATCTTGGATCTATAAGGTTTAATACTCATATGCCCAACATAAGATAAACAAGAGAATGCAAAGTTCAATGATATAAAACTCTTAAAAACCTTTATTTCTTACAACATGTACTCTATCCTAGCAAGTAATACAAAATATAGAGTTATTCTCTCATAATATGTGCCTTACACCACTCAAGTGTTTACTCAAGTGTTTAGTGGATAGTGTTTAACTCATAATTCCTCTTGTACCCCCATATACCATAAGCTTGTATTAAATAAAAATCTCTATCACTAGCATAAAATAATGCACAAAATCAAAAAGGTCTTTAAAGGGTTATAGCTTGGCTTAGGTTAAGGTAGGAAAATTTTGGTTAAGTAGCTCATTCATGTGGAAAATATAGCAAATACTCAAACAAGTAAGATTTTGTATTGCAAAAATTGCACTAAAGCATGATTTCTAATTATACTAATTCAATTTCCACATCCCCTTGCAATAATTTTTCACTTCCCACTAGTTTTCACCGATACTAAACTTCAACTAGTTGCCTTCCTTACTTTTGTATTGCATCTTTTAAAAGCAAACTAGTGTAATTGTTGTTTTTTTTTTCTTCTCTTCTATATCTGTTTCTTGTTTTTTTTTTTCAACTAAGGAAGTACGAGTGGCTTTAAATTTCAGGGATTAGACACATATTCAAAAACTCATGCTTAACATATATCAATACTATATCCTACTCATCAAAGCTTAACTACATTTTCCACATGAAGGTTCAAGCTCAAAGTTGAATTGGTTAGAAATTGGCTCAAGGCTAAAAATAAGCTCATGAATAAAATAGTTTAGGCTCAAAAATGGCTACCTAAAGTCAAAAAGGTAAGTTTTTAAAGCAAGCCAAAATGGTGTAATCTAAATGCCCTTATCATTTTTCATGCACATCTCATACTAATTGTGATCTCAAAAATTATCTAACATAAGTTCTAGAGTAATGAATACAAGAGGAATTCTCTCAACAAATAATAAATTTCATATGTTAAGGCTCAAAAGCTCACCATGGCTATGGCAAAACTCTACATCATGCATTCTCACTATTCTAAAAAACATGCTTAAAGAAACTGGGCTTAAAAGAACCATATACCAAAGAACTTTACCTAACATGCTTATCCATAGAAACATAATCATATTAAAACTAAAGACCCTTAATCCTAAGTTAGTAAATGTATCAAATCAACTCATAACTAACTATGCAAAGACTAATTACATATGTTAATAGGCAACAATTTCACAAAGAATAACTCCATCACACAACTCAACATAAAACATAAAACATTTAACACTAATCCTATATGCATACTACCAACTAGCTTCCCCACACTTAAAGAACACAATGTCCTTATTGTGTAAGGAAGACTCCACAAAACAATACATACAACACAGACAAGCACAACACAAACAATACGAAAATAAAGCAAAAAGAATGACAAAAAGGAGAAGGTAACATTACTCATTGGCCCCACTTGGGGACCCCGGTGGAGAAGGCGTGAAAGGAACATTGTGGTGGCGAAAGAAGGAAAGGAGCTTGCGGCTGAGGCTCTTATGACTCTGGTGCATTTGCTGGACAGTCGCCTCAAGAGAATCCATCAGAGCTGCCATACTGTGATTGGCAGCCTCAATCCCATCCAACCGAGACATGACCCGCTGCAATCCAGCAGTGTCCTCTTGTGCAGCGCCGACACGTGGCTCATCCCGATCATCTCCACCCACACCAAAATCACTGGCCATAGCAGCTTCGTCTTCATCATCATCCTCATCAGAACCATAAGGTTCGGCAGTAGATGTTTCTGGTGCTTTGCCCTTTTCTTTGGCACAACTAGATCTCGTTTCCTGCACAAATCGGGACAAAAATTGCGGAGGCATAGCATGTCTATCTAAAACATGGGAATTACGAAGATAACAGATATCCATTAAAGTCACATGTTCATTTTCAGCCAAAACAAAATTACCTAAATCACCTAAACACCCCAAAATAATACCGGTTACCATATGGCACATGCCTACAGTTTTAGTTCGAGCAATCGATGTATGGTATAACCCGTCAAAAATAAAATCTATGGAGTATGGTGTTTTACGTGATAGTAACAAATGAAGCACATACAAGTCCTTGGATTGAACCTTGGTGCTTTCTACGCGTCCAAACAAGGCATGGCATAAATACTTATGAAATAAAAACAAGCCATTGTCCTTAATAAGTCTATTAGAGGCATTTTTGTTATTGAATTCCGCCATGCCAGTTAGTGTTGTCCAAATTGGTCGGTGATCAAATAAATTGGAATTAAAGCGTTTTCCATTCAATGGAAAACCAAACCAAACATGAAGTTCGTCAAAACCAAATGTAAACTCAGCACCTTGGTGTCTAAATTTAAAGTGAGTCTTTTTGTTATCGACATAAGCCAATGTGACAAAAAACTCTACAGCCCAATCCCTCTTAATAGGTAAATTCATGACAGAAAATTTCTCCCATTTCATGTATTTAATATATTTATCAAATTGAGCAGTCAAACCTAAATCTTTAAGCAATTCAGTATCTAGATGCAACATGCCTACATAGGTTTTGGTGTTAAAAAACTTAAACTTTTTCCCCTCGTCTTCAGAGTAGATAGGGAAGGGACACTCAAACCTGGCCTGAAGATACTCAACAGGTGGTGTTGGTGGAGAACTTGGCTCGGCAACTGGCTGCTTATCCTTGCGTCCAATGGATTTTGTGCGCACCATGATGGAAGAGAAAGAAACCCAAGCTAAAACCACAATATCAAGTGTAGAAGAAGAAGAAACAACACCAAAGCCAGCAAAAACACTCCACAAAAGCAAAATAGAAAGAACAGAGGAGAAGAAAACTCAAAATTTTTGAGAGAAAAACGTTGAAAACGCAAGAGTTGCTGAATGGAGAAGATGAATAGTCTACTTAGGGTTTTAACTATATATAGGGGAAGGTGAAAAGGCAGCTAAAACCCTAAGAAATTCAAATCCCGTGTCCTGTCACGACCTCGCGATACTTTCGCGCGCGCGACAAGGCACGATATTTGAACTAGGGAGCTCGCGAAGCAAGTCGCGCTCGCGACAGAGAGTATATGATCTTCCCTCAAAATCAGCTGTCGCGCTCGCGATGTAATCGCGCTCGCGACAGAGACTGTTGGCACAAATCAAGATGAATGAGTCGCGAGAGCGAACAGGGCGCGCTCGCGATAGAGGCCTGTGATCCGTCCCACCCATCATTGTCGCGCTCGCGACAAACGTCGCGCTCGCAACAATAATGAAATGTTCAAAAATTTTTCCCTTTTTTTATCTCTAACTCAACAGGAAGATGACATGCTTTCCCATACGGGTATTTATGATATGCAAAAACCATAATAAAATATGGAAACAAAGAAAATATTTACTATATGCAAAAACCATAATAAAAATATGCAAAAACCATAAAATTCCAAATAAGGTACGAAACAAAGAAAAACAAATTATTTACTTAAAAGCAATAGAAAGTAAAAATAAATGAATAACACTAAGCCAATTCTAATGAGATAAAAGATACCTCTTTACTCTCATATGCCCCATCAAAATAGATTTTACATCGATGCCCATTAACTTTAAACAAGTCTCCTTTATTATTTTTTAGTTCAAGATATCCAAGGTCGAAAACCTGAGTTACTTCAAAAGGTCCACTCCATCTAGACCTCAATTTTCCAGGAAATAATTTCAAGCGAGAATTGAAAAGTAAAACCTTATCCCCACTCTTAAAACTTTTATATTTGATATGAGCATCATGCCACTTTTTAGACCTTTCCTTGTATAATCGTGCATTTTCATAAGCAAAAAAACGTAATTCATCAAGTTCATTTAATTGCAAACATCTTTTTACCCCAGCATCTTTCATGTCATAATTTAAGGTCTTAATTGCCCAATAAGCCCTATGCTCTAACTCAACAGGAAGATGACATGCTTTCCCATACACTAACCTATATGGAGTCATTCCAATAGGTGCTTTGAAAGCAGTCCTATATGCCCATAGTGCATCATCAAGCTTATGTGCCCAATCTTTTCTAGAAGTAGAAACAGTTTTTTCTAAAATTCATTTAAGTTCTCTATTAGACACTTCGACTTGACCGCTAGTTTGTGGGTGGTATGGAGTAGCTACTCTATGGTGAATACCATACTTATTCAATAATGATGCAAAAGAACGATTTATGAAATGCGTACCTCCATCACTTATGATAGCCTTTGGTACTCCAAACCGTGAAAAGAGTTTCTTCAAAAACGAGAGCACCACCTTTGAATCATTGGTTTGTAAAGCTTCAGCTTCAACCCATTTGGAGACATAGTCTACCCCAACCAATATGTATGATTTCCCAAAAGATATAGGAAATGGACCCATAAAATCTATTTCCCACACATCAAAAAGTTCAACCTCCAAAATATTATTCAAAGGCATTTCATCTCTCTTCCCTAGGTTTCCTGCCCTTTGACACTTATCACATTTAGCTACAAAAATTCTAGCATCATTAAAAAGAGTAGGCCAATAAAATCCACACTCTAAAACCCTAGAAGCAGTTTTGGCTCCACCATTATGGCCCGAATACAATGATGAATGACAATGAGCTAAAATATCCACTGTTTCTTCCTCACTCACACATCTTCTTATGATACCATCCCCACTAACCCTAAATAAGTAGGGCTCCTCCCAAAGATAGTTTTTCACATCACTAAAAAATTTCTTTTTCTTTTGCCATGTCAATCCATAGGGTATGATTCCTGCAGCAAGAAAATTAGCAAAATCTGCAAACCAAGGCACATGCTTATAATTCATTGACATAAGAGATTCATCCGGAAAAGATTCATTGATTTCATGACTATCCCCTAGTGGTCCTTCAGCATTTTCTAATCTAGATAAGTGATCAGCTACTAAATTTTCAAAGCCTTTCTTATCTTTAATTTCTATATCAAATTCTTGCAATAAAAGGACCCAACGAATTAACCTAGGTTTAGCATCTTTCTTAGCAAATAAATATCTCAAAGCTGCATGATCCGTATAAATTATAACTTTAGATCCTAACAAATAAGACCTAAATTTATCACATGCATAGACAACAGCCAACATTTCTTTTTCAGTGGTTGTATAATTCACTTGAGGAGGTGACAAAGTATGACTAGCATAGTAGATTACATGCAAATTTTTACCAATCCTTTGTCCTAATACACAACCAACCGCTAAGTCACTTGCATCGCACATAATCTCAAAAGGTAACTCCCAATTAGGAGTAGTGATTATAGGTGCAGTTGTAAGGGCCTCTTTTAATGAATTAAAAGCATGCATGCAATCATCAGAAAATTCAAAAGGTACTTCCTTAACCAATAAATTAGTTAAAGGCTTAGCTATTAGTGAAAAATCCTTAATGAATCTTCTATAGAAACCAGCATGTCCTAAGAATGATCTTATGCCCTTAAGTGTAGTAGGAGGTGGTAATTTCTCTATGAGCTCAACCTTGGCTCTATCCACTTCAATGCCCCTACTAGAAATCTTATGGCCAAGAACTATTCCCTCTTCAACCATAAAGTGACACTTCTCCCAATTTAGCACTAGGTTAGTTTCCTCACACCTAGCCAACACTCTATCTAAATTATGTAAACATAACTCAAATGAATCTCCATAGACTGAAAAATCATCCATGAAAACTTCCATGATGTTCTCAATCATATCCCCAAAGATAGAGGTCATGCACCTTTGAAAAGTTACAGGTGCATTACACAACCCAAACGGCATTCGTCTATAGGCGAAAGTGCCATATGGATAAGTAAAAGTAGTCTTCTCTTGGTCACTAGGGTATATAAAAACCTGAAAATAGCCCGAATACCCATCCAAAAAGCAGTAATGAGAATGACCAGCTATCCTTTCTAACATTTGATCAATGAAGGGTAAAGAAAAATGATCCTTCCTAGTAGCTGAATTTAACTTCCTATAATCAATACAAACCCTCCAACCAGTGGTAGTTCTAGTAGGAATTAATTCTCCATTCTCATTCCTAACTACTGTCATACCTCCTTTCTTAGGTACGCAATGTATTGGGCTCACCCAAGAACTATCCGAAATTGGATAGATAATCCCAGCATCTAACAATTTGATGACCTCTTTCTTAACTACTTCTTTCATGTTTGGATTAAGTCTCCTTTGCCTATCTGCTCTAGGTTGACAATCATCTAACAAATTAATCCTATGCATGACAACATTAGGACTAATTCCTTTCAAATCTGAAATTTGCCAACCTATACTTTTTATTCTCCTTTTAACCACCCCTACTAGCAAAGATTCCTGATTACTAGTAAGTTTATTAGATACAATGATAGGTAAAGTATGATTTAAACCAAGAAATGCATACCTCAAGTGACTTGGCAACTCTTTCAACTCTACCGTAGGAGGACTTACAATTGAAGGTGGTATAGGTGCATCATTCCGATATAATCGTTCTGGCCTTGCACCCTCTTACTCATCCTTCCCACTAGCTTCTTCCTCAATGATTTCCCCATCTACACCTGCTTCATTAAATACTGCTGCTACACAAACATCAATGACATCTATTCTCATGCATACATTTTCCTCCATGGGGTATCTTAATGCCCTATCCATGCGATATTCTACACTATCATCCCCCACTCTTAAAATTAATGAACCCTCATAGACATCAACCAATGCCCTACCTGTTCTCATAAAAGGTCTCCCTAAAATCAATGGGCATTTCACATCATAAGTAAAATCTAAGATGACAAAATCAGCAGGCAAAATAAATTTGTCAACCTTAACTAATACATCTTCCACTATACCATATGGTTTTTTAATGGATTGGTCAGCTAATTGTAAAATCATTGAAGTAGGTTTAACATAATCCAACCCCAATTTCTTAAAAATAGATAATGGCATAAGGTTAATGCTTGCTCCTAAATCACATAAACACTTAGGGAACTCAACATCTCCTAAAATGCATGGAATGGTAAAACTACCATTATCCTTCAGCTTAGTAGGCAAATTATTTGTTATGATAGAACTGCATGCCTCAGTCAATTCAATGGTTGAAACATCTTCCCAACTTCTTTTCTTAGCAATTAAATCTTTAAGAAATTTTGCATAGTTAGGAATTTGTGTTATAGCCTCAATAAAGTTTAAATTTATATGAACATGCTTCAATTTATCAAGAAAAGATTGAAATTGCTTATCTTGATTCTCTTGCTTCAACCTTTGCAGAAATGGTGGTCGTGGGGTGAAAACCCTTGGAATTTTTCCTGGTACAACCCCCTCCGTCGCGCTCGCGACATGTGTCGCATTCGCGACAGAGGGCTCTTTCGCTGTAACTGGCGCGCTCGCGACATCAACTTCACTTGCGATGGTGGTAGCTTCTTCCTCTGTCGCGCTCGCGAAAGGTGTCGCGCTCGCGACACAAGGCCCATCGTGCCCTTTAGTTTCCTGCACACTACCAAAATTGTTAGTGGTAACAAATTCATTAGTGTAAGACTTTCCTGACCTCAATTTAATGGCTTTTAAATGTTCTCTTGGGTTGTCCTCCGTATTGCTTGGTAAACTCCCTTGTACTCGCGACGGAAGAGCCTTGGCAATTTGCCCCAATTGAACTTCCAAATTATGAATGGAGGAAGCTTGATTCTTGGTTATTTGATCAAACTTAGTTTCCATCCTCTTGATTAAACTTCATATTTATGCCCTCCAAAAATCTATCCATTTTAGCCTCCAACGCTCCAAATCTATCTTGGGGTTGTTGAAACCCCACTACCCTATTTTGGTTACTACTATTGCCCCAAGAAAAATTCGGGTGGTTTCTCCAACCGGGATTGTAAGTGTTTGAATATGGGTTTCCTCTTCCTTGTCCTTGGATAAAACTAACTTGTTCTTCAGTACTAGCCATACCCAAATTACACCCTTCACTTCCATGGCCTAATTGTCCGCATATACTACACCCACTGGTTGGACTACTACCCACACCTAGGCTATTGATCTTTTGCGTCAACTGCTCAATTTGAGCTTGCAAAGCTACTACTGAATCTACTGCATGAACTCCCCTTGTATTTGAGAAATTTGTCTCCCTAACTCTCTCAGTTGGCCACATGCAATTGTTCATTGACATTTCTTCCAATAATTCAAATGCAGTCTCCGTGGTCTTCCTCATCAAAGATCCCCCTGCTGCCGCATCAATGGTTCCTCGAGTGGTCGAATTTACACCGTTATAGAATGTCTGCATAAGCAATTCCCTTGGCAAATTGTGGTGTGGGCAACTTCGCTGCAATTCTTTGAACCTTTCCCATGCCTCATACAAAGATTCAGAGTCATGTTGAACAAAAGTAGTAATATCTTTAATAATTTTGGCAGTTTTTGCTAGGGGAAAGTATTTTGATAAAAAGACTTGGGCTAATTGGTCCCAAGTTGTGATAGAACCCCTAGTAAGGGAATTCAACCAAGCCTTTGCCTTGTCCTTTAATGTAAAAGGAAAAAGCCTAAGCTTGATTGCATCCGCCGAAACTCCGTTAATCTTAAAAGTATCACAAATTTCTAAGAAATTTGCCAAATGAGCATTTGGATCCTCATTTTCCAAACCATAGAATTGGATACTGTTTTGAATCATTTGTAAAAGCGATGGTTTAATTTCAATTTGGTTTGCATTTACCGTAGGTCTTACCACACCTTGTTGAGCACCACTCAATGCTGGCGTGGCAAAGTCCATCAAGCGCGGTGAATTTTCTTCTTCAGCCATAATAATTCGTCTACTCTGATTCTTCTTTTTATTTGACTTACGGTTACTCAAAAGCAATCTCTCTATCTCCGGATTGAACGGTTCAAGTTCTTCTTGCGAACTCCTCGTACGCGGCATGAACAATCAAATCCTGAAAATTCACAACAAGCAACAATAAATTAAATATCGTAATCCAAAATCTTAAATCAAGGTTCATAATGTAATAAATTAAATCAATCAAATTCCCCGGCAACGGCGCCAAAAACTTGTTATGCTTTTTCTAAAAGCTTAAATACCGCAAGTATACGGTGTACCGATTATAGTACTTCAGATGTCGATCCCACAAGGAAATGTTGATTTTAATCACCCACTATTATTACTCAATTTTAATCTTGTTTACGATGTTAAAAAATGCAAGTTAATTCTAACTACTCTATTGCATAAAATTAATTAAATCCTAGTTAAGTATAATCAAAGAAGACAATAAATATTATGAAATTAAATAATCATGCATTTGATACCATTATTTAATTATAATTTTTAATCTTATTAGTAAGCCAAGTTGGAATAAATTTCTAAACCACTCTCTCGACATGAATTAGATTGCCTAAAACATACAATTAAAGTACTAATTCTCAACTCTCGTTAATGAACTAGTGGATTTTAATTACACATTTTAAGATTAAACACCAACCTATAGCAATTATCTCCACATGTGATCTCTCAAACTATGCTTTGATAATGAATTTCCTATTAACTTTCCATAAGACGTTGCTCTCGCTAACTCCCTTATTTATGACCATTTTGTGAATTTTCAGAAAAGGAATTGCACATTGAAGGTCGTCTTCCTTAACTTATAATGATACCAATAAACTTTTAATAGAAAATACTACAACCAAAGATCAATATTATAAATGGAAATAGAAATTTGTTCATATATAATCAAATGCAAACATAATATTCATGTAAAGATTACAAGGAAGAAACATAAAACGTAAGGACAAGAAGAAGGGGATCTCTCAACCCTTTTCCCTTCACACAAGATTCCTTCTTCCTTGCTTCTTGTCTCCTCTTCAAAACATGAAAATAAAAACTAAAGTACTAAAAGAAATTAATTGTTCTTAGGATCACAAAATCAAATTATAAAAATTCATCATCCTCAAAATTCTGTTCACTTGGCATATATATGCCTCTCTAAAAATTATGTCCCTTCAAGACATCATTTCACAAGAATTGTCCTTGTTCATGGAAAATTGCATCACTTCAGAATTCTAACTGCTCATCCACACTTTGTCGCGCCCTCGCGACTCCTGTCGCGCTCGCGACAATGCACGCCTCTGCTCGGCTGGCTCCGCTGGCTGTCGCGAGCCCTTCTGCTTTGTCGCCCTCGCGACATGGCACGCTTATGCTTGATTGGCCTGGCTCTCTGCCCTTCATGCTGTCGCGACCTCGCCCCCTTGTCGCGCTCGCGACACTTCCTTTCTAGCTCACCTTTGGCTTTCTTTCTTTCACTTGACTCCTTTAATCTCTAAATCATCCCCTTCTCCTATAAAACAAACAAAACAACTACACATACACAAAACACATAAAAGCAACAAAATATAGATAAAATACCAAAATAATAAACACAATACTGGACAAAACCACACATTAACACACAATATTTATGAGTTTTTCAAGCTCCTATTAGGCTTTCCCGATCAATTTCAGAGAGGGTCCAAAGGAGTGAGAGGCCTTGCCCAATCACATCTTTCCTCATGCCAAGTTGATCTAGTTTTCCTTTAAGTAGCTCTTTTTTTCGCCTTTTGAGCTTAAAAGGTAGGTGTTGCATGAGGTAGAGACATTAACACTTAAAACTTGGTTTGGCAAGCTTTCTGAGTGGCTTACTCGTATATGAAGATGAGGCCTCCGTCTTCATATCTCTTTTTATAGGGAACCATGAAAGCTGGCGTGACTGTATGTCCTTTTGTAAAAAGTGGACATTTCATCCTTTTTCAGCCTTTATGTTGATAATTTTATTTTCTTTCAGTCCTAGAGTTTTGCTTTCATTTACCTTTCTTCAACCTCTAATTGTTATTTTTCCATGTAGTCTCATAGAATTTTGATGGAATTTTATGCTTTCGCCTTTTTTATGTAGTAATAAGCCTATGTTTCTCTCAATAGTGCAGAAATTGGGCACTTTTTGCTTGGCATCTGCTCTCAACAAAAGCATCAAATGATAATTTTAAGATTTTTAGGAGGAAAGGAGTCGTGTATGGTGAATGAGAGAGAGTGTCATTTGGATTTGAGCTTGTTTGGGAGGTAAAAGCGATTGGGCTTGCAAAGACACACCACGATGATTAAGTTAGTTTTAGACATTCTATAGAGAGAGAATGTATTTTATTAGAATTCTCGTGTGTGTATTTTGGAAATAAACCTGATATTTATAGGAGTCAAAAATCCACTTAAGAGACCTACTTCTGTGTTAGAGTAGGTAGGAGGTGATGTAATTTTTAACAAGCAGCGATAACGTGTATCAAGGATATCTGATAAAATAAAGTTGTCAAGGCTGGTACCCTATCAGATAGACTTTTGGCATGCCTTTAGCAGTGTGCCTAAGGCAGAGTGGCACTGGGCCTCTAGTAGTTTGGGCTTTTTAGCCGATTAGACCTTTTTTTCTTATTGGCCTATTAGTTTACAAAATATTAAGTATTATCAGCAACAAACATTTAAAAAATCTAAATAAATAAAATATTAAAATAATTATATTATATGCATAAAATACTTTACTACATAAAATAGTAAAATAAAATATAATATAAAAAATTAACTACATATATATTAAAATAAAAATCTAACTACATACAAGTCTAATTTAATCAATGTAATAAGCAAACAAACGTTCTAACTACATAAAATATTAAAATAAAATAGATTAAATGATTAATCACATATAAAAAATTAATGACAAAAAAATTCATGCAAATTTCACTCTACAAAAACAACTATACTTATATTATTTTCAATGTAACTTATGATTTTTTTTTTGATTAATGTGATGGTTTTAGTAATTTAAATTATTATTTTAATATTTCTAATTATTTTCTATTAAAATTATTCTATATCTATTATAAATAGGGGTGAGCAAAAAAATAAAAAATATAGTTAACCATAAAATCAATCCGAAATCGAATCAATTTTTTGATTAACCAATTCAATGGACTCAATTACGATTTTTAATTTTTATATTTTTAATGTTTTTATTGTGATTTAGGTTTTTAAGTGCCAATTAACCGTTAGTTAACGATTTATACACACACACACACACACACCTTAAAAAATTTTCTTTTTTTTCCATTTCTCTCTAAAACTTACATAAAATAATAATTTAAAATATGTTTAAACTATATTTTTATTTTTATACCTTATTAATAATGCTTAACATTTTCTAACAAATGGGCCAACACCAAAAAAAGGCCCAAAATGTTGAATGGCCTAACCTGGCAAAAGCTCAGTGTCTCAAGGGCTTGCATACAAACCTCCAAACACGTACTGAAATTTATCAAATGGAACAACCCGATTGGAGAAGATAGATCTTATCTTATCACATTCCTTTGGCATATGCTAATATCTCATCCGCCGCTTGCCACGCTTCACATCACAGTTTGCCTACTTTGACATTAAGATAGCCCTCTCAAGTGGTCCTTCTCACTTTCTATAAATACCAATTTTATTTACATTCCAAACGGACATACATTTATGATAAGTGTGAATTATATATAGTTTTTAATGTGTTTTTAGTTGTGTTATTTAGTTATTTTGGTTTTATTTAGGTTAAATTAGAGTTATTTTGTTAATGTTTATGTTTTTAAGGTTAATTCTGTGTTTTGTATGATTTTCAGGGTCAAATTGATAAAAAAAGGGCATAAAGTGTAAAAAGTGCAAAGTTCAGGGCCAAAAGTGCAATTATGAGAAATTTGGTCGAGAAAACGAAGGTACAGTCCAGAGCCTTGACACGTGACCACGTGAAGGCAAGGAAGAGTTTGAGATGTGGTCACGTGTAGGAATGATTTTGAAGATGCCGTGGCCATGTGATGAGAAAGGGAGAAGAAATGCAAAGTCCACGTAACCACGTGGATTCCTAGTGAAGGACCACATGTGGCCACGTGTGGAGGATGAGAAAATGAAACCGTGCCCATGTGTAGGAAAGGCACTGATGAACCCGTGGCTACGTGATTCCGGAATTCTTATTTGCGAAGTTTTGTCGAGTTTCCTGTTTTGGCAGACTTTCCTGTTTTGAGCAGCTAGATTACTTCCAATTCAATTCTAAGAGTTTAGGAAGTAATTTAGATCTTCTTTGGCCTATAAATAGCAAGCTAAAACACAGAAGAGGGGATGGAATCTTGGAGATCAATCCTTAGAATCAAGCATTAGAATTAAGCTTTGCTTTCTTAGTTTTTTTTTTTACGTTCTTTGTTTTCGCTGTTTTTATTCAGCTTTTGTTTTTAGTTTTAAGTATGTCTTGTGAGTAGTTTCTTTAACTTTTGCTAAAGGATACTGGAATCCTTGACTTGTATTGTTATGACTTGAATTTGTTCTTCAATTTAATACAAGTTTGATTATTTCTTGGTTCTTAAACTTAGTCTTGTTTTCATTCAATCTTAAGTTAATTATTAACGTGATTAAGCATCGGTTGATTAATTGGTTTAAGTTGATTAATGACTTGCATGTTCTTAGGTTAATTTAGTTGAATTAATACATGTTTATATTCTGAATAAGTTATAATTATGTGTTAATTTGATTAAATTGAGATTAAGAAAGGAGTAATCAAGAATAGTTCGAAATTAAAGCTCTTGAGAAAGGTTTTAATAGACATCTAGGGGATTAATTCCGAATTTTATGCTAAGTATTGAATTGTTCTGAATAAGGGAGTTTAATACTTGGAATGATAATCTTGAATAAAGTTATCTGGGTTTATTAAACTGAATTCTCCATAATCACTTGTATGTTTTATTTTAATTAAGTCATAGCAATATTGGTTAAGGTGGATAGTCCTTTAGTGAAAGTTGTTTTATCATTGATTTTTTTTACTCATTTAATTTACTTGCTTTCAATTAATCTTTTCTTTACTTTAGTTTTTTAATTGTTTTAATTTAGTTTTAAATTATTGTTTTCAAATCATCACAACTTTGGGATTTCTCTTCTCTCTTTATGCACAAAATTGGTTTTGAAATTGAAATAGCACATACAAGCATAAGTTTCCCTTAGGTTCGATATTTTGGGTCATAATTTTTTTTTCCTATATTACTAGCCGATCTAGTACACTTGCTAGACACCGGTCAAGTTTTTGGCGCCGTTGTCGGGGAATCATTGGCATTTATTTGTTTACTTTGATTTTAAAGTGATTTTTGTGTGTTTTCTTCTCTTCTTCATCTCTTTTCTTATTTTCTTTTTGGTTAATTAGTGGTCTATGGTGAGAGACAACCCCATCTTACCATTAGACCCTAAAATTGAAAGGACATTCCATAGGAATAGAAGAGGCAATATGAACGACCCAGAAATTGAACAACCTATGGATGAACCACCACCTAGGATCGAAGAGCAACACATACCCCACCAAGCTCCTGGAAATGGGTATAGACCTAGAACCATAAGGGATTATGCTATCCCTAGGTGGAATGAATAACATAGAACTATTAGGATCCCTCACCACCAACCCTTTGAGATTAAACCCGCTACCATCACTATGGTACAAAGAAACCAATTTTCGGGTTCGGATATAGAGGATCCTGCACAACATTTGGATATGTTCTTAGAAGTGAGTGACACTGTGCAAATTCCTAATGTATCGACTGATGCGATTAGGTTGAAACTCTTCCTATTCACTCTAATAGGAAAAGCTAGGGATTGGCTACAAATGCTACCAAATCAATCCATCCATTCTTGGCAACAAATGCAAGAAAAATTTCTTTGCAAGTTTTTTCCACCCACCAAGACTGCCCTCATTAGGAAACAAATTAGTGATTTTCAACAATATTATGAGGAGCCATTCCATGAGGCATGGGAAAGATTTAGGAGACTTTTGAAAAGTTGTCCTCATCATGAAGTTTCTGTTTTTCAACTAATGTATATTTTTTATGCAGGTGCTCATCCATCAACAAGATCTTTGCTAGATGCAGCCTCAAATGGGAGTTTTATGAATCAAGTTCCCGAGGATGCATTCTTGCTCCTTGATGAGATGGACACTAATGATGCTTAATGGGCAAGCTCTAGAGCAACTCAAAAGAAATAGGGAGTTCATAATGTTGATGAAATAGCTATGTTAAAAGCTCAAATGAAATTAATGGAAAAAAGACATTTAAAAGAAATAAATGAGCTTAAAGCTAAAAATTTCTCTATGTTGTCTAATGAAGTTGAATCTTATGCAGGAATTCTAGGACCTTTGGGAATGAAGAATACTGAAAATATGGTGGAAGAAGTGAATGCCTTGAATCCCTATAGCAACACTTACAATGCGGGATGGAGAAGCCATCCAAATTTTTCATGGAGGGAAGGTAATCAAGGTTCTTCTTCTAACCCCAATCCTAGACCCCAATTTACCCACAACCAAACTTCCAATAACCAACTTCCATACCAAAACCAAGCTCCACAACATTATCAAAACCAATACCCATCACAAGAATACCACCAACCACCCGGTTTTCAAAAACCTCAACCTCCATCACCTCAAGAAAAGAAATCTAATATTGAGGAAATGATTGCAAATTTCATGGCATCCCAAAACTCAATTTTAGCTAGTCAAGATGTTAGGTGCAAATCGCAAGATATTTGGATGAGAAACCAAGAGGCATCCATTAGGAACTTAGAAAATCAAATGGGGCAACTTGCTAGTTCTTTATCAAACCGTGTGTAAGGGACATTTCCATCCAATGTCGACCGAAATATGAAGGAGGAAGCCAAAGCAATCACCTTAAGAAGTGGGAAAGAGTTAGAGAAGAGTGAACTTGGTAAGAATTCTTCTAAAAAGGTGGAACCGACAACGGAGGTAAGTGTTTCTAATTCTGAAAATAATGAAAAAGTGCCTTCTATGGTTGAGAAGGGTAAAGGTAAAGAAAAGCTTGTCTCTACTGTTCTTAATGAGTCTCAATTACCTTTTCCTGTTCTAGCTAGAAAAGAAAAACAAAATGAGCAATTGAGTCAATTTTTAAACATGTTTAAGAAGCTGCATATAAATTTACCATTTGCTGAAGCTTTATTACACATGCCTAAATATGCTAAATTTATGAAAGAATTGTGCACTAATAAGAAAAAGCTAAAAGGCATAGGAACGGTTCAATTATCCGGTAATTGTAGTGCCATTTTAACCAACAAAATTCCTGAAAAATTGGAAGATCCAGGTAGTTTTACATTGCCTTGTGAACTAGGTGGAAATTTTGTTGGAAATGCTTTATGTGATTTGGGTGCTAGTATTAATCTAATGCCTTATTCAATTTGCAGGAAATTGAATTTAGGTGATCTTAAGGAAACCCGAATGACGCTTCAATTGGCGGATAGATCGGTGAAAAGGCCAAAGGGAATCATTGAAGACTTGTTGGTTAAAGTAGGGAATTTTATATTTCCAGTTGACTTTGTGGTAATAGACATGGAAGAGGATAGAAAGGTGCCGTTAATTGTGGGGAGGCCATTCTTGAACACAGCAAGAGCTTTAATTGATGTTCATGGACAAACGGTTACTTTAAGATTTAACGAGGAGAAGATGATTTTGAATGTTAATAAAATTTTAAAACACCCCTCGTATGATTTTGAAGAATCCATTTATTTTGTTGATGAGATTCAAGAATGTGCCAACACAAAGCAAGAGGAAGTCATTCTCAAAGACAAGCTCCAAAATTATTTAATACATCCAAGGAAAGAGGAAGAGTTGGATACAAAGGAGAAAAAGTTGATATAAATTCTAGAACAAAAGCACAGTGAGGATGAGGAAAAAGAGGATGGACCATCCCCTCTTAAGGGGGATTCTGAACTTAAAACACTTCCATCACATTTAAAATATGTATTTTTGAGTAATAATGCTAACCCAGTAATCATTTCATCTTTATTGACAGATTTGGAAGAAGAAAGGCTCATCGAAGTCCTTAAAAAGCATAAAGGAGCAATTGGTTGGGCAACATCCGATTTAAAAGGAACTAGCCCAAGCTATTGTACACATCACATACCCATGGAAGACAATTTTAAGCTAGTAGTGCAACCTTAATGAAGGCTCAACCCAACTATGCAAGAGGTAGTGAAAAAGGGGTTATTGAAACTACTTGATGCAGGTATTATCTATCCTATCTCCTATAGTAATTGGGTTAGTCCTGTTCAATGTGTGCCTAAAAAGGGGGGAATGACTGTAGTAGTAAATGAAAATAATGAATTAATTCCTACACGCACAGTAACGGGATGGAGAGTATGCATTGATTATAGAAGGTTAAATAATGCCACTAGAAAATACCATTTTCCATTGCCCTTTATTGATCAAATGCTAGAAAGGTTGGCAGGAAATAAATTTTATTGTTTCCTAGATGGATATTCGGGGTATATGCAAATACCTATAGCCCAGGAAGATCAAGAAAAGTCCACATTCACATGTCCATATGGAACATTTGCATATAGGAGAATGCCTTTTGGTCTTTGTAATGCACCTGCCACATTTCAACGATGCATGATGGCCATATTTCATGATTTTATTGAAAAATTTATGGAAGTTTTTATGGATGATTTCACCATTTATGGGCATGGTTTTGATTCTTGTTTGCATAATCTAGCAATGGTTTTAAAAAGATGTCAAGAAACTAATCTTGTGCTAAATTGGAAAAAATGTCATTTCATGGTTAGAGAAGGCATTGTCTTAGGGCATAAAATTTCTGAAAAAGGCATTGAAGTGGATAGAGCAAAAATTGATGTGATAGAAAAATTACCTCCACCAACTAGTGTAAGAGGCATTAGGAGTTTCCTTGGTCATGCTGGGTTTTATCGTCGATTTATTAAGGATTTCTCTAAAATTGCCAAGCCACTTTCTAATTTATTGCTTAAAGATGCTGCATTTAACTTTGATGCTGAGTGTTTGCAGGCTTTTAACCTATTGAAGCAAAAATTAGTTAGTGCACCGGTCATTGCATCACCCGATTGGAGCTTACCGTTCGAAATTATGTGTAATGCAAGTGATTACGCAGTTGGAGCGATTTTAGGACAGCGAAAGGAGAAGATTTTCTACACCATTTACTATGTGAGCCACACACTTACTGGAGCCCAAGTAAATTACACCACTACGGAGAAGGAACTGTTGGCAATAGTCTTTTCATTTGAGAAATTCCGATCTTACCTTTTAGGATCTAAAATTACAGTTTGGTCGGATCACGCTGCATTGAGACACCTTTTTGCCAAGAAGGATTCCAAACCAAGACTTATCCGATGGGTGTTACTACTTCAAGAATTTGATATCGAAATCAAGGATAAGAAAGGAGCAGAAAATTTTGTAGCTGACCATCTGTCTAGATTGGATCATGCTAACATCGAAAAGGGAGAAATTCCTGATTTATTTCCTGATGAACATATTTGTGCTTGTTTTCCTTATGAAAATTCAGTTCCATAGTACACTAATATAGCCAATTTTCTTGCAGGTGGCTATCTCCCTAAGGAATTTACTTGGCAATAGAAGAAAAAGCTCATAGCGGATGCCAAGCATTACCTTTGGGATGATCCATACCTTGTCAAGATATGTCCGGATCAAGTATTGAGAAGGTGTGTACCGGAATTAGAACAAAGAGATATCATGCACCAATGCCATGGAGGTGAAGTTGGAGGTCATCATGGACCAAATAGAATAGTTCAAAAGATACTCCAATCAGGTTTTTTCTGGCCTACTTTATTTGAGGATGTAAAATCTTTCATAGCCACTTGTGATAAATGTCAAAGAGTAGGAAACTTATCCAAGAGAGATGAGATGCCTATGAACAATGTGCTAGAAGTAGAAATATTTGATGTTTAGGGCATTGATTTTATGGGTCCTTTTCCAAATTCATTTGGGTTTGAGTATATATTGGTAGCTGTGGATTATGTGAGTAAATGGGTAGAGGCAATAGCTACTAGAACATGTGATGCAAAAATTGTGCTGGAATTCATTAGAAAGAATATCTTCACTAGATTCGGAGCACCTAGAGCTATTATAAGTGATGGAGGCAAACACTTTGTCAACCATCAATTTAAGACCTTACTCAAGAAATTTGGTGTCAAGCACAAAATCACAATCCCATACCACCCTCAAGCCAATGGCCAAGTGGAAGTATCTAATAGGGAGTTGAAATCAATTTTGGAGAAAACAGTAAATAACTCTAGAAAAGATTGGTCTCTTAGGTTAGATGAGGCTTTATGGGCTTATCAAAATGCATTTAAAACCCCTATAGGTATGTCTCCCTTTAGACTTGTTTTTGGGAAAGCATGTCACCTTCCAGTCGAATTAGAACATAAAGCATATTGGGCTACAAAATTTCTTAACTTTAATTTGAGTAATGCAGGTGAAAGAAGAAAATTGCAGCTCAATGAACTTGATGAAATTCGACAAGGGTCATATAGCAATGCTGCACTTTACAAAGAAAAGACAAAACGATGGCATGACAAGCATTTAAGGGTAAAAGATTTTGTTCCGGGAATGTTAGTGCTACTTTATAATAGTTGTCTTCGTTTGTTTCCAGGAAAGCTAAAATTGAAGTGGCTTGGACCATATCAAGTGATGACAAGCAGTAATCTTGGTGTAGTGACGATCAAAAGCCTAAAAGATGGACGTGAATTTACAGTCAATGGTCATCGACTTAAACCATACCAAATCGAACAACAAGAGGTTGCTGAAACAACCATGGTTCTTAAAGATACTTAAAAAACAGTTTGGAGAGTCTAGCTGGAGACTCCAAAAACTCAAAACTCCAACTTTCTATCTCTTTTATATTTTCAGTCAAGATTTGTGTTTTCTGCATGTTTGTGTGTTTATGTGTTTTGATTCATGAAAAAATTGAGTAAATTAAGGTTTTTAAAATGAAGACATGTTTTTCTTGGAAAAGATTTGGTGTGTTAAAAAGATTGAAATGGAAAACTTGCATGGAAAGAAGAGTTTCGTGTATTTGTGTTTCAAAAACGAAGGCAGGAAATATACCTACACGTGACCACGTGAAGTTCTTCATTGAACCTCACATGGCCACGGGTTGGAAGAGGGAAGAAAATCATTTGAAACATGTGACCACGTGTGTTCTTATACAAGAAATCACGTGGCCATGCCTAGAAGCTCTGGATCTATTGTTTTCATTCACGTGACCACGTGGATTCTTTGTATAAGACCACACATGGCCATGCCCCACTTAAAGAGAAACTCACACGTGACCATGCGTGGTTCTTCACAGAACCGTACGTGGCCACGCCTCATCTTGCTGCTTATATACACACTTCACGATTTTATTTTTGCTTCATTCTCATTTCTTTTGTTCTTTCCTGTGCCCACGCCTCACCAAAACCAATTTTCACCCGTTCCCACGGATTTTCACCACCTACCAACACTCATCATCTCCATTAGCTTCCTCTTTCAATTTCTTCTCTCTTCCATCATTCATCACCTTGGTCTCCACATTTGCATCCTCATTTTTAGGTTTTTTTCTAGATCTCACACACTATCTCCACCTTGTGCTACATTTTTGGTGAATTTTTCATTTCCAAGTAAGTATTTACTTCCTCTACTCCTTAATTATCATTTGTTTGGCATCAATGGTTGTGTTTTGTGCATATTTGTTCAATAAAAGCTTAGTTTTTAGGTTAATTTTCACTTCACATATTGTTTGCATGTTCATTCTTTTCGCTTCTTTGGATGTTTATGATTAATATGTGCATGTAATAGATGCTTGGTATGAAATTGGGTAGTGAACACTCTTTGTTATGCTTCTTAAATTTATGCTCCAACTTATGCTCACAATGGGTTCGATGAAATGCCTGAATGAGTTTTTCTTTAAATAAAAACTTTTAACTTCCACTCTTTGATTGGCATGTTTATAGTTGGCATTGATGCATGGCACATACCTTGTGAAAGAGTTGTTTATGATCTTATTCACACATTCTTTGTGCTCATATTCTGCATACATCTTTTACCGATAATCACATACGCTTTTAACTTAGCATTTCATCCAAATTGTGCATTATTTCACTTTATACATGTTCATGCACTCATAATCAATCTATTTTGGGTTAAGAATTGATATTTACATTGTGTTTTTCTTTGGTTGTAGTGGCACCTCGAAGGACTAAATACCCTGATGTTGCTAGTTCATCCGGTGTACACATTCCGTCATATGTGGACAGGGCAAAAATCAATAAGTTTGACTACTTAGCAAGTGCACCTATGTCCAGCCAGCCTACTTAAGCCATTTGTTCCTCAATATCCCAGCGGGAAATTTATGGGATTATGAGATCGAACCATTGATTCAAAATATTGGCTGGGGGGAATTCATAAAAAAGAAACCAAAGGTGTACCCGAATATGGCTAGAGATTTTCTTTATTCCTTTGAATGTTATTTCAGGCAAGATGCTGCGGATGGAACAGTGGGCTTTAAACTCGGTAAGAAAGGTTATTCTCTAACTTTCACTCAGTTTTCTGAAATTTTAGGTTTTGTGCCAACTGCTCCCTGGGAATTGGAAGATGCTTCACCTGCGGAGAATTGGGAGAGAATTAAAGATCTTGAATTGAATGAGCCTTGGGTAGGAGGACAATGCAAGGTACATGCTCTAAGAACTCATGCTTTGAGAATAATTCATCGGTTTTTGGCAAAAACTATGTATAACAATTTGAAGAATGCCAGTACTATTAGTGTCTCTCAAGCAATGATTTTAAGATGTATGATGGATGGCATTGTAATTAATGGAGCGGGCATCATAGCTAGTCGAATTAAGGATTTACATAAAATGCCAAGTAACATTGATAATATCTCTATTGGATGGATAACTACAGTTTTGGCAGGTGCAGTTAATCATCAGGTTATTGGCGAGCCACTTCCAGGAGATTTGCCTTGCATTGATAATAGAATGTTGAAAAGGATGAAGATTCTGATACCTAAACCCCGAGGACATTGGGCAACACGAGAGGAGTATTTGAGAGAGAATCATATTAGGATTGCAGAGCAAAAGGAGCAGCCAAATGAGCCAGAAGAAGAGCATGTTGCCACAGTAGTCCCATTTCCCATAAATGAACCCATAACACCAGAATGGGAAGCACCATTTAATCAATTGATTGGTCGGTTGGATGCTCAACAAATGAGGCTCGATCAGATGCAAGGGAGATTGGATATGCTTAGGGATACAGTAATGGAAGGCCATAGACTAGTTGAGCATTTTATCAATCATTTTTGGCAGCGCTTTCCTCCACCACCACCTCCATTTGAATAGATCTTTGGTTGCTGCGGACAACAATGTTTTGAGGAGGGGGTAGCCTCCTTTCAGGGAGTTTGTCTTCTCTCTTTCTTTTCTTTTTCATGAATCAAGTTTTTATGTTGTGTTTTTGTGTTTTATTTTCCATTAGTTTGTTTTTGTTTATGTTTTGTTTGGTTGCTTAAGGTTGTAAAACTTGTTAAAATGTATATAGTTCACTTTTTCACTTAGTTTGCATGAGAACTTAGTTTGCCCTAGTTATCTTCAAGACTTGGAACAATTTGAACTTGGATATGGAATATGCATGTTTTAAACCTTTGCTTAGCAAGAGAACATTTATGTTGTTTAATAAATCTTTAGATAGGTTAATTTTCAGCTTGATAAATATTTGTTAGTTTCCATCTTTTTGTGCACTTAAGACTAGTTTTTAAACTTAGAGAAAAACAATGCATTGACATAGTTAAGTGATGAATTTTAGAACAATAGAACCTTCCTCATCACCCTTCAAAGCATAAGAGCAACTCAAAACAATTTGGAAAGTGATCTAGGCAATGTCTTTCTTGTTGAGCCATATCTTAACTCATTTTCTTACCTTATATGCATATTTATCCTTTGTTAGCTATTTGGAGGTATGCTTAATGCGTGCCATATTTATTTTTTTTACACTCAGTTATGTTGCCATATAACTTAAAAAGCTTTTAACTTCCCTTCTAGAATTGGCCACTCTAGGATAGGATGAATTAATAGGAATTAGGTATCTTAATGGGTGTGATAAGATATGTTGAAGTCAAAGAAATAGTGAATTATTATCTTGTTATTACCCATGTTATATTATTGTATTGCCAGCATCAAAGCTAGAAAAAAAAATCTTAAGTGTGGGGTAGTTACAAGGAAAAATAAAATATGACTTCTTGGAAAAAGGGTATAAATTGTGAATGGAAGAGAGTTTTAATTATTATTTCTCTCTTATAAGAGCTTTGAATTGTGAAAAGTTGAGAAAGTTTGGCTAAGTTTTTGTTTAAGTTAATGGGATGAAAAGTTAGTTTATTTTATCTTAGAGTGGCTAATCTTATTGTTGATCTTTTATCCATTCTTTGATAACCCATACCCTTAGCCCCATTACAACCTTTGTAAGACCTATATGATTTTAAGTTTGTTTTTGAGTTGTTTAGCGGAGATGACCTTCGGGTTCCGGTGCTAAAGGAGAGGCCTATGGTGTTTCTAGAGTTTCAAGCACGAAACCATGTGTATACTTATGTGTACATTCATTCTAAACTTGATTATGAATTTGCATTGGTGTTTTGGATTTAGAAAATACTTAAAATGATTTGGTCTTGCACACACACAAGGAAACTATCTCATATTGTCCTGTTTGAAGATTGATTTATTTAGAGGTTATATTAAGTGCTTGTGTTAAAATGCTAAGTTTGGTTATGAAATTGCATATCTTGATACAAGTTTAAAAGTTTTGAAGGAGGGTTTGTTCTAATTTGCTTGAGGGCAAGCAAGGTTTAAGTGTGGGGTATTTGATAAGTGTGAATTATATATAGTTTTTAATGTGTTTTTAGTTGTGTTATTTAGTTATTTTGGTTTTATTTAGGTTAAATTAGAGTTATTTTGTTAATGTTTATGTTTTTAAGGTTAATTCTGTGTTTTGTATGATTTTCAGGGTCAAATTGATAAAAAAAAGGGCTTAAAGTGTAAAAAGTGCAAAGTTCAGGGCCAAAAGTGCAATTATGAGAAATTTGGTCGAGAAAACGAAGGTACAGTCCAGAGCCTTGACACGTGACCACGTGAAGGCAAGGAAGAGTTTGAGATGTGGTCACGTGTAGGAATGATTTTGAAGATGTCGTGGCCATGTGATGAGAAAGGGAGAAGAAATGCAAAGTCCACGTAACCACGTGGATTCCTAGTGAAGGACCACACGTGGCCACGTGTGGAGGAGGAGAAAATGAAACCGTGCCCACGTGTAGGAAAGGCACTGATGAACCCGTGGCCACGTGATTTCGGAATTCTTATTTGCGAAGTTTTGTCGAGTTTCCTGTTTTGGCAGACTTTCCTGTTTTGAGCAGTTAGATTACTTCCAATTCAATTCTAAGAGTTTAGGAAGTAATTTAGATCTTCTTTGGCCTATAAATAGCAAGCTAAAACACAGAAGAGGGGTGAAATCTTGGAGATCAATCCTTAGAATCAAGCATTAGAATTAAGCTTTGCTTTCTTAGTTTTTTTTTTTTTTACGTTCTTTGTTTTCGCTGTTTTTATTCAGCTTTTGTTTTTAGTTTTAACTATGTCTTGTGAGTAGTTTCTTTAACTTTTGCTAAAGGATACTGGAATCCTTGACTTGTATTGTTATGACTTGAATTTGTTCTTCAATTTAATACAAGTTTGATTATTTCTTGGTTCTTAAACTTAGTCTTGTTTTCATTCAATCTTAAGTTAATTATTAACGTGATTAAGCATCAGTTAATTAATTGGTTTAAGTTGATTAATGACTTGCATGTTCTTAGGTTAATTTAGTTGAATTAATACATGTTTATATTCTGAATAAGTTATAATTATGTGTTAATTTGATTAAATTGAGATTAAGAAAGGAGTAATCAAGAATAGTTCGAAATTAAAGCTCTTGAGAAAGGTTTTAATAGACATCTAGGGGATTAATTCCAAATTTTATGCTAAGTATTGAATTGTTCTGAATAAGGGAGTTTAATACTTGGAATGATAATCTTGAATAAAGTTATCTGGGTTTATTAAACTGAATTTTCCATAATCACTTGTATGTTTTATTTTAATTAAGTCATAGCAATATTGGTTAAGGTGGATAGTCCTTTAGTGAAAGTTGCTTTTATCATTGATTTTTTTTACTCATTCAATTTACTTGCTTTCAATAAATCTTTTCTTTACTTTAGTTTTTTAATTGTTTTAATTTAGTTTTAAATTATTGTTTTCAAATCATCACAACTTTGGGATTTCTCTTCTCTTTTTACGCACAAAATTGGTTTTGAAATTGAAATAGCACATACAAGCATAAGTTTCCCTTAGGTTCGATATTTTGGGTCATAATTTTATTTCCCTATATTACTAGCCGATCTAGTACACTTGCTAGACACCGGTCAATTTACATCCTGCTTAGCACTCTTTCTTTCTCTCTCTAAAAGTCTAAAATTGACTTAACCATCGGCATGCTAACGTCAGGTTTAACAGAGCAAGCCCTTCTTTTTGTAAGATTTCTATCTTATCTAACCTAATCAATTTTTACCTCTCATTCTCCTATCAACCCAGCATAACATCATTCAACTCACCATATATAGCTCTTTTTTTTTACAAAATCTTAGGATTTATCATTTGGTGATTTCATTGACATCCTATAGTTAAGATGAAGATGTTTGATTTTTATATTATTGAGGTAAACTCGGGCTTCTTACTATATGTGTAGACACCATGACTTCAGGCAGCCTAGATTAGGGTTATCTTATATTTAGAGAAAATAGTATATTTCTAATAAAACTGCGAATCTCGAAACTCCGATGTGAATTTTCCACAGTTTTCACAAAGAATTTATAATTTTCAAGTGTTTTTTAAAGGTTTTAACAAAAGAGCATTAAAAACCATGATTTTGGACTTCAGTAGTGATATACGGTCATTTTTCATGTGGGTGACATTCGTCTGTGTCCATCTCCCTCATATCTAGGTCAAATCGAGGGTATTTTCATCAATTCTGGATTTTTTCCTGAGGGACAGCCGTCTATGGTTAATTTTCAAATTTTCCACATTTTTAATTTTTTAAAGATAGGAAGATGAATTTTTTAAAGGATCAATCCAAATTTTTAAGGATTAATCCCTCCAGATTTAGAGAGTTAGAGTTGGAATTCCTCCCTCAGTACAAAAGATAAAAATTAGGGTTCTAAAAGGAAAATCATTCTTTGAAAGAGAGAAAATTCTTGAAGAAGAAGAAGAAGAAATCAATTCTTCTCTCAATAAGAAGAAAAACTCTACTATTCTTTTAATCAAAACACACACACACACACACAAATCATTTAGTTTTCTAGAACACAAAAAATACAATTGGAGTGGAAATCTGGACTTTAAGAATTTTGGAGTTAAAATATCTCTTGAAGGTAATATTCTAGGTTTTTCAACCAATTTTTCTCTCTCTAAAATTAATCATGCATGATCATGTTGGTTGCTATTAAAATTAATACGTTTATGTGTTATGATTTATGAATTTACATGCTTAAATTGAGTGATATGCAAGTTTGGATCTATATGCATGGTGATGACATGGTTTGAATTTGATTTCCTTTATTGTTGTTTTTTTTAATTTTTTATTGTATTATTCTAGATATTAATGTCATTTAGTGTAATTGAAGCATGTTTTAAGACTAGAATCTTAGTTTGGCATGTTTTAGGTCTTTATACTTGAGTATTTAGTGTGTATTTGAAACTTTGGTAGATTTGGTATCAATTTTTTAGCTTTTGTATCTGTTCCTCGTGTGATAAATAGGAAAAAGCCCTCATAGAAAGCTATTTTTCGATGCGGTAGATGGGACATCGTGGGAGTTTCCTTTCGTCTCATCCCTCCTTCAGTCATGGCCGTTCGTCACCCATCCAGGGGCTTATTTTATTGATTCCTAAAGTGCTAATTCATTTTCTGTACATATTTTGATTATGTATGTATGTTTAATTAAGGAATATTTTTATGTGTTTTATTCTTTAATTGGGCTTTCCTCACAATACTAATGTATTTGTTTTTTGTGATTTTATGTGAATAATCAACCTCATAGGCTTTTAAGAGATCTTATGAGGCATCATGCATTGGAATTTGTGCTCCTAATTGGTTACTAGCTTCTCATGCCAAATTTGTTTTTATGTGCATTCATTTATTTCATTTATCATTAGGTTTTATTATTGTTTTGATTATTTAGTTGGATTTTGATGTATTTTTTGATGTATTTATTTTGGGGATATACTAGCTAGTAAAAAAGGATTTTTGGCACATTTTGAAAATCAAGGATGCTTAAAATGATTTGTATTAATTAACTTCGGTTTTCCCTAAAAAATATGGAACAATGTCTAATTTCCCATCCAAAAACCAAATAAAGGACAAATTTTTTTTTTTATAAAATATATATGAGGGAACTAATGTTTCCAACCCAAATGAATGCTCCAATTTATGTATGATACTTAGTTTATTTCTTCCTTTGGACAATTTTCTCTTATAATAGTTTAAGTAGTTGATTTAACTTATTTATTTGTTGTTTTTATCAATTGATTGGGATGTTTACTTAATTTTATCCATTTGTATTATGTAAGAGAAGGGAGGGGATTGATGCATAAAATTCAATTATAAAATAACACATAACCAATGTACCTAATAAGAGTGATTTCCCGAACACCAATCTCTATTTGGTGATTAAAAAGGTCGAGAATTATTTCCTAATGTCTTGGTTGGTAGTAACTCTATAACACCTACCTCTTTTTGAGCCCGTTAATAGACGCCTTCATAGATTGATTGGCAACAATAATTTGGGCTTGATCCCTTTTTATTACAAAGTATCCAATTTATGAGTTATAGTGAGCCTCTTTTGTTTTTGGACCCTAAAAGTGAGCCTCCGAGAGCAAACCCAAAATCGAGCATGTGTCCAACGAGCATCACAATGGCAACTCCATTGGAGATTGAAGAGACCTTGCTCCTAAAAGCATCTTGCTTAAGTTTTTTATAATTGGATTTTTTTAATTAATCCTATCTCTTTTCTAAATTGCATTTTTTTCATACATCTTAGAGCCTTAGAATTAAATTAAGCATCCCTTTTTAGCCCTCGATGTTATCTTGAAGCATACTCTGCATTCACTCAATGTAGGGAGGTGCCAAAGAGACCCATCAACCCAATCTAGTACCAAATGGTATATAAAATGGTGATCCATTTGTTGTTATACTTGTGATGAGCTAGACCTATTGGCAAAGACCATGCTTAGGTAGTCCCAAAGTTTCATCACTCTTGACTCAATCCCATGTAATGATAATAACAACTTTCCCTAGGCTATATAACCATAATAATGTTTACCTACTATGTGGACCTTTATATATTAACCAAACTCAAATAAATTAGAAGGGTACTAGTTAAAGGCTATCATGCCCTTGTGGGATTGACCCAATCTATTTGAGTTAGTCAAAATACATAATGGTCAAAACTTATATACCTAAATTTTAAATTAATAAAGGTTATGCTGCCAGTTTTCTACCATACACCATGCGTGTCTATTGGGTACCTTGTTAACCTATGGTCTAAGCCCACCAAGGAAAGAAATTGTATGACATTTTGTGTAGGAGTAATAAGGTTGAAAGGGTACTATTGTGCTTGTATGTGATTGTGATTGATGTCTAATCAAAGCATTCATTGCATCCATACATCATGTATATACCATGCTCATGCATCATTCATCATACATCACCCCTAACATTTGATCCTTACAGCCATCATAGATCCATCTAGGTGGTCTAGAGGGTCAAATGGTCACCTTCTTCAAACCAATATTTGAGTTGCCAAGGTCAAGCTCAAGTTTAGAGTTAGGTTCAAAACTTAGTTTAGAGTTGAGTGCAAGCAGTTAGGAAATGAGTTCAAGTATAGAAGACAAATAGTTGAATAAAATTAAAAGAGTTACTGGTGAGACTAGGAGGTCTTTATCTTTAAGGGAAAGGTTAGCCGTATCTATTGATGAGCCCTTAGTAATGAGGGATGAGTTAGATAAGAGGCTGGATAGGTGTCTTCAAGAGTTTGAGGAGAGAATGCTTCCTATAGTTGAAGGATTGGTGGCCTCTATGACACCAAATGCTAGAGCTCAGTCTATAGCAGCCACTGACGAGAAAGTGGAACCAATACATATCATGGACACTACCATAGCAGATGTTACTATGCCTCGAGTCTACCAAGGAGGGAAAGGAGACATGACCCTAAAAATGACTATATCAAAGAAGAAGATAAAGACTATGTTCCTCATGTGATGAACATAAGGAGTAGAGGTCTTAATACTGAGGATACAGCATTCAAAAAGATGGAAGAGAATGTTAAGGCTATGTCTAGACTGTTATCTACTGGTAAAGGGATGAACCCTGAAGATAGGGATTTGGACAGAGATAAACCATTGCCTAAGAGGTTCAAGATGCCTGATTTGCCAAGGTTTGATAATACTTCAGATCCTTCGATGTATGTTAAACAATATAGACTAATCATAAAAGGGACCACATTGACCAAAAATTAGAAGGTGAAATATTTTTTTTTTGAGTTTGATAGGGCTCGCCATTAATTGGTATCATGGGTTAGATAGGCGCACCAAAAAAGACTAGGATTTATTGATTGAGGAGTTCCTTAAACAGTACAACTGTAGCCCCAAAATGTAGGTTACCTTGAAAGATCTTGAGTTGCTCTAGTAAAAACATGATGAATCCTTTCATGAGTACCTCACTAGGTGGAAGAAATGGGTGATGGAGATGAAGAAAAAACTTGACATAGCTGACTAGATTAGGCTCTTTATCCAAAATACAAGTTTGTACTTAAGGGATGGCTTAAAGATGAAAGATTTAAAGGAATGGGAGTCTTTGAAAGATATAGCCATAAAAACTAAAGGAGTACTTAGCTAAAAGGGCAAATAGTGAGGATGTAAGGAGGAATTTCGGTAATAACAAAGCAGTTAGGAATAGCAATGGTACGAATAGAATTAGGAAGACTGCAGAAGTGCTCGTTACAGAGGATATTTAGAGGCATTATTCCAACCTAGATAAGTTACTATCTTGGGTGTTAAACCGATTGAGCAAGGAAGGAAAACTTTAAACACTGCCATCAAAACCTGCAAAGAGTCAAGGGTTGCCTCATTATAGAAAGGATTAGTCTTATGCCTACCATTAGTATATTAGGCACCTGACTGACTATTGGCATGCCTTGAGAAATAGAATTCAGGATCTAGTAGATAGTAAATAGATTTCAGATCCTGAAAAGAGGGATAAAAAGAAGAAAGGATGTTATAATGTCATACCACTTCTGGTGTTTATGATTAGGACTAGCCTGCTTGAATGGTATGTCATGGGAGACCTATATGGGAATGAGTACATGGTTGTTACTCGCTCCACCCCTAAAGTAACAAAGACAAGTGAAGAAAATTGACCAATTTCAATGATTGATTATTGGGATACCCTATAAAGAGTGAGGATAAAGGGGCTTTGGTGCCCATTGATATCTAGAGTTTGGCCAGTAAGAATGAGGAAGAAGTGAGGGAAGAAAGGAAGGTAAAGGCGATCACTAGGAGTGAAAGGGTGGCTCTAGAGATTAAGAAGCAACCAGCTCCTACTGTAGTGCCTATAGAGAAAGAAGTCGAGGGTGATCAGATAATTAAGTAGTTGAAGAAGACACAGGCACAAATTTCTATTTGGGATTTGTTGAGACAATCTCCCTCAGACAAATAGAAATTAGTGGAAGCCTTGAGTGAATCTACTGTTGCCACTACTATTTCACCCTCTGAGATATTAGATTTGGTTAATGGAGGGACATGAGAGAATGTTATGTTCTTAAATGTTGACTTACCCATTGAAGGAAGAAATCATAATCTCCTGCTCTATATCAAGGCCTAAGTGAATGGAAAACACACAGCCTGTGTGATAGTAAATGACAGCTCTTCTATTAATGTCTACCCCTTGGTGGCAATCTCTACTTTTGGGCTAAATGAGAATATCTTGAGTAAGCCCGACTTGACCATCTTTACTTATGATAATTCTAAAAGGCAAGCTATTGGGACATTTAAGGCTTTAATGAAAAAGGGGCCTATTAAGATCGAAGCTAAATTTGTGTTGTTGCCAATTCTTGCTAACTTCTCTGTGCTATTGGGAAGGGCATGGTTCCATAGGTTGGGTGGAGTTCCTTCCACGTTACATCAAATGATCAAAATCCCCAATAATGGTCAAGTGGTAACTATCAAAGCTGCAAGGGAGAATTAGTTTTATGTGCTTGAGATAGCAAAATAGCCTTTCAATGGGTTTCATGTGTCTATGATCAACTATGAAGCAAGGAAGGGTAGTTTCACTAAAAGCCCACAGGTGATCAATATGTTAAAGAAGATAAACTTCCTGCCAGGGGCTAGTTTAGGCAAGAATTCTCAAGGAACTCAAACTACTATAGCTTCCAAAGGTTAGAAGGACATGAAGGGGTTAGGTTATACTGGTTCTCATCAAAAAAACAAAAGGAAAGAAGCAATAAAAGGGATTCTCCACATCTCTCAGAGCTTCATGCCAGCTTCAGGTATCTGCCTTTACTGTGGAGAGAATGAGCCTCAGTTGTTAGGGGATAAGATAATGCTGAGTTTTGAGCTGTTTAATGATATCTTCAACTGGAAGCAAGGGATTATCAAGCCAATTGAGGATTTTTAGGATAAAGAGATTCTTTTACATCATTTGGCTTGGGGACAAAAAAGTGCCTGAGGAGATCATAATAGAGAAGCTGCTCCCTATTTAGTTGAAAGGCAATGAAAATATTAAAGGTAAGGATCCAACCAAGGCTAACTCAGAGGCTAGAGAGATATCTGATGCCATCAAAACTAAGGAGGATACTTTCATTGATATTGTTTATGTCCCTAAACTTTTTGGTGAGAACAATGATTGTTCTTTTGATTATATTAATAAGATGAATAATTTTGCTTACTTGTGTGATGTTTCTTTTTATTTCAATATGCATAATCATGATCATAAACCATTAATAACTTAACAAACACATATGCATTCAATCTCGAGAAAAAATAAAATCCAAGAGAAATTTCCATTAGCATCAGATCTAACTCTTAAAGAGAGAAAATTTTGAAAGGATATTGAAAAAAATAACAAAAAGTCTTTGCCTAAACCTATGAGGACATGCTAGGAATAGATCAAAAAATCATTGATCACGCCATCCACAAACATATCTAGGATATAAACAAGTTAAATAGAAGCTGAGATGTTTAGACCAAAAGTGGGCCAAGAAGGTTAAAGATAAGGTTAGGAAGCAAATAGAGACTAAGTTCTTAGTGAAAGTTCAATACCCTACATGGTTGGTGAATGTAGTTATTTTGGTGAAGAAGGATGGAAGAGTTAACATCTTTGTAGATTATACAGATTTAAACAAAGCTTGCCCTAAGGACAATTTTCCTCTACCTCACATAGATGTTCTGGTTGATAGTGTAGCATTTGTGCCATGTACAACTTTATGGATAGGTATGCCAAGTATAACCAGATTTTCAAAAAGATAGTAGATCAAATTAAAATAGCCTTTATAACTAAATGGGGTACATACGCTTATCAGGTTATGCCTTTAAGCTTTAAAAATACAGATGCCACCTACCAGAGGATGGCAACTAGGATACTAGATGACTTGATTCACAAGGAAGTTGAGGTATATGTGGATGACATGATGACCAATTTGGTTACCCGCAAAGGTCATTTTGAGGCATTGGAGAAGTTCTTTCAGAGGATCGACAAGTATAACCTTCACCTCAACCTGAAGAAGTGCATCTTTAGGGTCGCTTTAGGTAAGCTTTTAGGGTATGTAGTTGAGCCAAAAGGTATAAAGGTATATCTTAATAAAGTGAGGGCCATCAGAGAGATCTCAGTACCCTAGAAGGAAAAGGATGTTAGAGGGTTTTTAGGAAAGATCCAGTGAATAAGCAGGTTCATAGCCAAATTGACTTCGATTTACGCACCAATATTCATGCTACTTAAGAAGGATTAGCGAGTGGTATGGAATGAGAATTGTTAAAAGGCATTCAATATAATCCAGGGAATATCTGCTGCATCCACCAATACTAAGACTGCCTCAAGCAAGTAAGCCTTTGATTTTATATATGGCTATAAAGGATAGCTTGGTAGGGGTGATGATGGCTTAGGAGGATGATTTTGGGATCAAGTATGTAGTGTACTACCTCAGTAAAAAGTTTCTCCCTTATGAAGCAAAATATATAAAAGTTGAGAAGATTTGTCTAGTGGTTATTTGGGCATCAAAAAAACTAGAGACATTATTTCCATTCCTATGGAATACAAGTTATGGCTAAACAAAATACTCTCATGTATTTACAAAAAGTGCCTTCACTCTTAGGAAAATAAAAAGGTGGTTGATTCTCCTATAAGAGTTCAATATAAAATACATCACTAGAAAAACCATTAAAGGGATAGCAATAGCATAATTCCTAGCTGATTAGCTGTTAGAAGGAGAAAAGGTAACCTATGAGTTCCCTAATGAGAACATTGTAGCCATAACAGTTTAAGGTTGGCAGATGTATTTTGACTGGGCTATAAACAATAAAAGATCTAGAGTGGAAGTAATCTTAGTCACCCCAGAGGGAGAGAAAATGTTGTTAGCCAAGAAACTCATATATAAGGTCACAAATAACGAAGCCGAATACAAAGCTTGCACTTCGTGTTGGAAGCCTTGTTAGCCATAAAGGCAAAGTCTGCAAAAGTATTCAAAGATTCATCTTTGGTAGTCTATTAGGTGAAAGGTGAGTGGTCAGTGAAGGAAAAATGATTATTGCCCCATCTTAAGTGCCTAAAAGCTTTAAGCAGCTAGGTCGAGGTGTGTACTTTTGGGTATGTGACTAGATAAGAAAAACCAACTAGCAGATGCCTTAGCCACCTTGGTATCAATATAGGATAATCTAAAAGGGGCGAGTCTGAAGCATGTACTAATTTTGAGTTCTAATAAGCCATGTTTTGAAGATAAACAGATTATGGATATCAAAGGTAGATGATAGGAAACCTTGGTACTTATGAAATCCAGAACTACTTAGAAAGGTCAGTATTTCCTGAAGAAGCCACTGAAAAGGACAAAATGATGATTCATAAGCTGTCGACCTAGTTTATTACTGTAGAAGGAGTGCTCTAAAAAAGATAGCCTGATGGAATCTAGCTGAGGTATTTAGATGAAAAAAGAGCCAAAAAAGAGTCATGGAAGAAGTGTATGCGGGAGCGTGTAGAGCCCATATGAATGGTTTAGCCTTAGCAAAAAAGATCCTTCATCAAGGATTTTTTTTAGCTCACAATGGATACTAATTTTTCTAAGTATGTCAGAGAATGTTAACTATGCCAACAGTATGCAGACTTTAAGCATTTGCCTATTTCTAAGTTATGTAACCTTTCGTCGCCATAGCCATTTTGTTGCTTAGGGTATAGATATTATGAGTATGATCCATCCGCTTGCTTTAAATGGGCACTAGTTCATCATAGTGGCTATTAACTACTTTACCAAGTGGGTAGAAGTAGAAATCCTTCAAGAAAATAAGCGCAAGGGACATGGCTAAGCCTTTGTTTAGATGGGAGTTAATGGGAGTAAGTGAGACTAGTGTAATTAGGAGTAGAGTAAATTGAATTTACTCTTATATACTTTCCATTCTTTGGTAAGTTTAAAATAAATATATAGTAATTAAGAGTAACTCTTTATGATTTAGAGTAAATAAGAAGTTACTCTCATTTACTCCCAAATTAGGAGTAAGTATTTTGGCTTATATAAAGTAACTAGTTACTCTTAATTACTTTATTCTACTCTTAATTATTCTACATTTTTTACAAAATAAAAAGACTAATTCAATTACTCCTCACTTACTCCCATTAACTCCCATCCAAATAGAGGCTAAATTCATTGAAAGGAATTTGATATGAAGATATGGCTTGCCTCATCACATAGTGTCAGATAATGGATTATAGTTCTCTGATGAAACCAGATAGATGCTCATCAAGTATGGGATTCAACACCATAAATCTTCTCCTTATTGACCTTAGACAAATAAAGCAATCGAGGCGGCTATTAAGGATGTCAAAAGAATTTGGGCTAAGATGGTTCAGGCTTATAAAGACTAGGCCATTAAGCTACCTTTTTTATTTATGCTGGTTATAAGACCACAGCCATAACTTAAACAGTGGCCACTCCTTTTTTTTTTGTCTATAGGATAGAAGCAGTAACTACCAATAAAAATAAAAAATCAATCTTTAAAGGTGGTTTTGGAAGCTGAGTTACCAAAAGTAGAATAGGCTAGACAGAGGTTGTCATAGCTTAACCTACTAGATAGGGATAGGATTCAAGCATACTATCACAACCAGATTTATCAAAAGAGACTAGCTCATTCATTTGGGAAGAAGGTTAAAAAGCACCCTCTGAAAGAGGGAGATCTGGTGTTTAAACAGATGAGGTTTGTTATTCCAGATATCCAAGGTAAGTTTAGGCCTACGTAGGAAATACCTTTTATGCTTAAGAAATTGTTATCCAAAGGAACTGCCATTTTGTCAGACAGTGATGGCAATGAGTTCAAAGAGCCGGTAAATATTGACAGATTGAAAAGGTTCCATGATTAATACTTAAAAAGAGAAAAAAAAGAGAATAAATGCCATTCGGGTCAAAAATTGGAACAAAGTGGCCTTGCTAAAATTGGGCATCTCGTTAGGGTGAAAACTAAAAAAAGGCATCATGGGCAAAAATTAGAGGCTAAGAGAAAATAATCAATCAAGAAAACCCAAGAGGGCTAATTGATGGCAGGAGTTATGATGCTTTTAAAGTTTCATTTTCGAGATTAAATAATATGTGTCGCTAGGGTAATATCAAATACTAATCATGTGTACTAAAATTAGACATAAATATCATGCATGTATTTATATCATTAGTGAGCCTAAAAGTAGCATGTCCTTTTCATATGTTCAAATTTAAAAAGTTCAATAAAAGAAAAAAAAAACATAGTTCATGATAGTATCTTATCTAATCCATTTGTATCACAACTCTCTCTCCATCTAGGTACCTAAGATGAGATAGCCTATTGTCAACTATCAGACCAGTAACTATCAGACCAGTAACCCATTGCTTGTACGAGATAAAAGTCGTGAAATCACAAGTACTAATCTCAGGAATAGTAGTCCTCATAAGGAGCCAAGTCCAAATCCTCAATGGTACTCTGACAAGAAGGGAAAAATAAGTATACCACCTTAGAAGCCTAATAGACACCTAATAATGTCTTGTGGTCCCCAAACTCGTGAGCACAATGAACGGTATAACATAAAAGGTAGATTGACCCAATCTATATAGAGGAACACATCCAGAGGCTCAATCTTAAACTTTAAAAGTGATGTGTAATCCAAATGCACCTAAACATGATGTCATCATCTGTCAACTGAGCCAGCAATCGACTCCCTTCTGACCAACACAAACTCACGCTATAAGTGTTTCAGAATAATATATCTTGTGAGGTAAGTGCTCGTAGCTCTGACTTGAGGAGGTTTATTCGATAATAGCTTTATCTTCTTATAAAGCATATATGAAAAAAAAAAGAAAAAGAAAGAGCACTAGGATGAGTTGGATTCATCCAGGCAAAAATAAGGCAAAGGAATACATGAAAAACTGAAAAGATGCATTTTTCAACAAGAAAAGCTAGTGTGAAACACACAAGGGGCATACTACCTTTCAAAATAAGGACATACCTGGAGCAACATATGGCTATCGATGAGATAGGAATGAGAGCCTCCACTCGACTGAACAACATCCAAGCCAATGATAGTCTCTGTCAGAATTAAAGGATATGGATTGTGCCCCTTACACACGCTGTGCACAATATTGAATAATTCATAATCTTCAATCATCAAATCAGCAGAGCGCATTAGTAGGCATCGAGCAAAGCAACAAAGCAAAATGACACCAGACTGAAAAGTAGGCACATTATCAAAGTCATCCAGAACATCTATCAAAGGATCTAAAGAAAAGGTCTTCCTTTCGGGCACTAAACGTCTGGCCTCAAAAGGAAGGATACCTAAGGCATGAGCCACCTCTCTAGGATAGTTGGGAATAATAGAAGGAAAACATGGTCGAGTACTGGGGGCAAACCTAGCACCCACTGTCTCAGCAAATTCCTCTAGCAAAGGACACAATTCCTGGTGTGTGAACCTAAATACATAGAACCTCAGGTCCTAATATCGAGCAATAGCAAATATTAGGTTTTTTTCGAAAGATACTCTCCTTAGAAATCTCAGGTTGGAATACGAAGCCAAAAAAAGGTCCTTCCAAGTCCTAAGGTCATCCAACAACCAGTGTAATTTTGCAAGTGCAAAGGTCATTATAATAAGAATTCTCAGATGGTCTAAATGTAAGAATAACAAAGAAAAATAAAATAAATAAAAAGAAAAATAACCAAAAAGAAGAAAAGAGAAAGAGAAGAAAGAGGAAGTACCTGGAAGAAGCTTCTTAGGAAAGAAAGAGGTCAAAGGCACAAAGGACCAAGGTTAAAGTGGCAATATTTATAGAAAAGGGTTGACAGATGGCTGTCCCTCAAGAAGGAGCTTATGGACAAATGACTGTCCTCAAGAAACGAGCTATGACCAGCCCTTCTATCACCTTTAGATGGCCAAAATACATGTTTCTACATGCCTCATACATTGCACATACATATTTTCACATTTTCTTTTGTTTCATTTTTGTAAGGAATCCAAAAGGCTTATAGCCAAGATAAAAGTTCAAAAAATTCTGTATAAGAAAAGTTCGAAGATTTAAAAGGCACAATAAAATTTAGGTAGTATTTGTATTTTCAGTGAATATGTATAATAAAATAATTAATGTATGTGTGTACATATGTAAATAAAATGAAATACCATCAAACATATGTAACGAAAATGAAAATAATGTACTTTAGGCCAAATAATGTAAGATTAGGGATTAAAAATGAAGAAATAAAATCAAAAAGAAAGAAAAAAAAAGGTCAAAAAGGAGTGACAGATGAGAATACTATACTAAAGACGGATGGCCAGCCCTCTTTCGCTCGAAATTTAAAAAATAAAAACCTTTTTTCTTCTTCTTCTTCTCCACTTCTCCTAAATCGCCATTTTCAAATTCTAAAGGTTCCATTCAATTTTTTTTAGGTTTTCTTTCTCATTTTTTGTTTGTTTTTCATGCCATTCGCATGTAAATTCCTCAAACATTGTCGTGCATGTTGGAGGTAGCAATTATTTTTATGCTTCTTGTTGTTTTTATTTCTCCACCATCTTTATATCAATTAGGTGTCCTCCTCCCTTCTCTCTCTATTTACATTGTTTACAATTAAAATGCCATGCTTAGTTTGTGAGGTTTAGTTTACATAAATTATTTTTGTGAATGCCTTATTGTTTAGACTTATACAATGCCTATAGGATTTGAACCTACACTCATAAACTTTTATTTGCATGACAACATAGCTAGGAGCAAACCTTTGTGTATAGGTAACCTTTACTTGGACTTGTACTTTTAAAACTTGTTGTAGTTAGATCAATAATTACACCAAAATAATCTAAGACAACTTTAGTTTCCCATGCTAATAATTTGAATTGGTTTAAAATGCTTTCTTGTGCAGGGGGTAGGCACATTCCTAGCCGAAATGCTTCCAAATTTTTAGTAGAGTTTTTGTAAAATGTAAAATATTTATTGTACCTAGTTTGTTGTGAATGCTTGTTAGATTGCCTAATAATGGGTTTAGGATGTTGTACTTTGTATTGTAGTGCTTAGCACGTTTTTCAATACAAGTTGGCTAGCTCTAATTTAAGCTGGCATGCTGTTGGAATTTTGACTTGATTTTCCAGTGCATTAATTCACTTGTGACCCAAGTCAGTCATAGAAAATTAACATATAATCTTGTTTTGTAGGATGTATTAAAGGAACACACGAGCTACTCCGACCCCTCTTACACCTGTATATATAACACCTCAGTAGGCTTGCAAATATTGAGCCCTCCTGCGAGTCTAATTCAAGGCCAGTCGCTTTATGTCCAAGCAATTCTTACAGTCTGTAGGACTGATGAAAGAGATTGACTAGTTATTAGCTGTAGTGGGATGGATGGAATTCTTTATCTTGGCCTTCAGACCTACCCAGACATCACCAGTGAGGTTCTAGCTGCATTGGGGTATGGAGGCTTCCAATGATCGAACACCGATGAGGGTGTGGTTTAGTTTTAGGCATTAGGCATCCATTACAGTATCATGTGTTGATGCTTTACTAAGGCCATAGGCCTTTTAATGGGGCCAAATGTTGTCACCCTAATAGGACATTTGACCAAACCTGCTGGAGGGTAGTGTCACTTCTATGAGCTATATACCAATCAGACACGGCAAAAAGCACCATGCTAGCCACCTAGGCTTATGGATACATTCAGTGTGTACTGTCTACATATTATTTAGATTGTACGGGAGCCTCAAGTCAGTTAATTAAGCCAAGATCACCAATTTATGGGCAAAAGGGTGGACATCACCCATTAGATTATTGCTTCCCTGGTCAGAGTAGCCACTTAGTCCACCACGCAGATTTGTATAGGGGGCATAGTGGCTCGATTATTGTTGGCATTGGGGGCAAACAATGGTAGATTTAGGGACCTGCTTCAGGAGGATATTTACGTGGATATACAAGTTACTTTCATATGAGGATGGGAGAGTCAATTCAGGGTTAGAAGGGTCAATATCGACTATTAACCAT